>VZTM01031672.1:78835-104305 GCA_013400555.1 Jacana jacana
TTGGTTTTGTTTTTTTTTTTTTTTTTTTTTTAGATGCTTTTCTCCAAAACACTCCAGTTTCAGAGTGTTTGCTGAGTTAGCCAAACGTTGCTTTTGGAAAGCTCTTTGAATGGAATTCCGCCATCATTTCTCAGAGGGGAGAAAGCAGCACAGATTTTCTCTGATGTAGATGGCATATGACCTCATCTGAGATCAGAGAGTCACAGGTGGCATGAACTGAATCAGTGTGCAAACACTAAGAAGAAAAGCGTCACAAGCCCAATGAATTAAACCCGGGCTGTAATGGGTTTACATCCCCCAGGTTCAGCTGGTGGGTGGTAGTTTTAGTTATATATGGAGTCTCCTTCTCTGGAGACATTCAAAACTCACCTGGACGTGTTCCTGAGTGATCTGATCTGGGTGTTCCTGCTCCGGCAGGGGGATTGGACTAGATGATCTTTCAAGGTCCCTTCCAATCTCTGATATTCTGTGATTCTGTGGCTCTGTGATATGTGTCAATGTATATTGTTGAAGCTTTTACATAAGAGCAGCGTTATTGCTCTTTTGGTACCAATTTTTGAATGGTGCTTCCCACTGACATTTATAAATGCATGATGTGATTAATGGCGATTCACATATCTGGTGATACTGGTAGTACAGCTATTCCCACCCTATGACATACCACCTCGTGAAGCTTTCACTGCACTGTGCACCTCTCTTTCTTCCCTCTCATCTCTCAGTACCATCCTTTAAGTCTCCATGAGGTTTTTACTTGCAACAGTGAGCGAAGATAAAGTTTCCACTCTTACTTTCTCCTTCCCCTGGGAACACTGTTCCCCTTCCATTCAAGCAAGGCACCAGCAATACCGGGGATGACAATCCTATTCCTCAGAGCAAGGAGGACTTTCCCTGAGAAGTCTGTGGAGAAAGGATACCAAACACTTTTTGCAATCAGACTGTCCAGTGTAGAAAAAGAAGAAAGAGGAGAACTTTGGTCCTCATCTAAGACCTCTGCACTCACACTGATCCCCATCAAAGGTCTAATTATATTGTGGCATGTATGAGTATTGGGATACTTTTTTTGGATTCTACCTCATAATTTTTTTTTGGCAGGATTTCTCATCATTGTTACAAAGCTCATCAGTCCCATCTTAGATACCACATGAAAGGCATGAAATCTTGGGGTCTTACTGTGAGTATCTATTTACCTTTGAATCATACCTGGGAAGCTGAATAGAAATATATTCTGCAGAGTGTGTCTTTGACTGACTGACTCCAATCAGTTTATCAAAACATTGAAACAGAATTATTGGACAGAAAGCCTAAACATCACTAGTTCCTTACTGTCTACTACAGATTTTTATGTTAAACCAGGATTTAGTACAATGATTCCAACTGAACTTTTGCAGCAAAGAAATATCTTTGTCTCTCAAAATCAGTTTGTTGGGGTCACCTGTGATTTTTGCCAAAGAAGTGCTTACAATTCTACTAGTGTCTGTTTTTTTCTGACATATTATTGATTATGTATATGTATAAATATATATATATGACACTATTCTATCTTTTTAAAAAAAACCTCAGTGCTGTCAGTTTATATGCTACACTCCAGGGCCTAATAGAGAGCTATAAACTGAAACTATATTACAAGTAGCTTCCAGTCAGTGACGAACTGAGCAGAATTATGATTACCTCTTTTGTCTTAGAAGGGGTCTTTTTCATTTATTTGAAGCACAGATTGGTATTTATTTACACTGCTATGACAGTTCATTGTGAGCTCCTTTTTAATACCTTTATTATAGCTCTGGGTTTGGTTTTCTGCATTACTGCTTTTCTAAACAGCAATTTCCAGTTTTCTATTTCTGCCAATTATTTTTCTTCATAAATACACACTTTACATTTATCTATTTTAAGTCTCATTTATTTTTATCTGTCTCTCCTTGCTTGCCAATGACTCTGCAGTGCTGCTATATGGTCTTTTGTATAGACATAAGCAATTCACAGCCATTATCATTAGACAAATTCCTTATACCTTTTTACCTTTTTTTTTTTCACCTGTTTGTTCCTGTTGTATGATGTGCTTGGGTTATAATTACTCATCATATTCATTTGGTAATGACTAACTATTTGACACTACTGCTTCACTGCCAAGATCAACCAGGGCCAGCATTTTAATGCATCTGGATGTCATCGATAAAAGCCCTGAAATAAACATGGGATGCCAAGCTGGATTTGGATCTTTAGCTCCTCAAACTAGAATGCTGTACAAAACTGACATTTGTTGCAATCTCCACATCTTGAGGTAAAAAAAAAAAAAAAAGACTCAAAATAAAAAAGACGACCTTACTCTAATAAGAATTCTGTAACTTGCAAGCCAAACATTATTTTTCATTTCCTTATGCTTCCTTATTTTGAGATTTCAGTCAGAAAACTGTTGGGAAAACTGGTTTTCACCCAAAAGGAAAAAAGGTCATTTAACATCAGTCTATTTAAATATTGTTACAGGCTGATTTTTAGGATCCAATTCAGATAGGGAAAGAATACACATGCCTCTTATTACAGAGTGTGCACAAACTGGAATGAGATTGCTCCCATCATGAGGTACGTGACACAGCACCAGTTCAGATTGGTCTCAGTCCTACAATTGTTCTTCCTATTCATTAATGCATCTATATCAAACCCGTCAAATCATTAAATTCTCATTACAGAAATGTTATAGCTATTAAACACATGATTCATACACAGAGTTCTGCTTTGTGGTTTCTTCTTCATTCCAGGAAGTATGTATGACTATCAGGTTCACAGGTTCAGCTATTACCAGCTTAGAGAAATTGCAAAATGAAATAGGAAATAAATGTACAGATGTTAGATGCAGCTTTTATTCTGTTTCTCAGAATGTCTCAAATCTTTCTGTGTATTTGTAAGACTTTTCATGGTTAAAGCCACCTTTCTGGTCACATGCAACTCCTTCAGCAAACAACTGAAAGGCTGCATGGTAAACAAACAACTTGAAAAGCAGAACAAAATGTCAATTTCAGAAAAAAAGCGTGCCTGGGAACAGTAAGGAAAAGCCCCAAAGGGTTCCCAGAAAGGACCAGAAGAGCTGGCCAAAGGGACTATGACTCAGAAACTGTACTTTGAGGTAATTTTCACGCAGAGGTTGGGGAAGGAAGGGGGCTCCCTTTGCCCATGGCTGCTGGGGAGCTTGCAGCTGCCTGTAAGAACTATCACACAGGGTACAAGCTGGTGCTGAATGTGTTTCCGTATGCTTGGTCCATTGATGGCCCTCTGGAAAGTGTCAGAGGGAAGGGGTAGAAAACAGAAGAATGCTATGATATCTTCCTGTTCCTTCCCCTGGCTTGCAACAGGCAAAGGAAGCAGAATGAGCATAAGGAGGCCAGTGGAGTCTGAGAGAAAAACTTTAGTGTGGGTTTCTCTACTGGACAAAGTCCCTTTACAGTTACACCTCCTCCTGCATCTCCTCTCTGCCCCTGCTTGCTCTGCTCCTGCTTGGGTGAGTCAGGTCCCCATGGTGGGTGAAGAGACCACCAGGAGGTCTACAAGTGGCCCTGAGCAATAGCAAGGTGAGGCAGGACCCGCCTGGCTGCTGGCCATGGGCCCCATCCTCTCCTCAGCAAAGCCCTGGCAAAGTGGTTCATTGGTAACTGTTCATATAGCTAACAATATGGGAAAGAAATATCTAGCAACAGAGGCAAACAAAGAAGATCAGCTAATGATTTGAGCTGAAAGTGGACATATCCAGAAGTAAGTATAAAACCTTCAGAGGATAATTAACCACAGACTCAGATGATAGTTCTCTTGAATTGGATAATTCATCACATTTTTAAATAAGGATTTGGTACTAAAACTCTACAGAGCAATAGCCTGCTCAAGAGTCCATCATTTTATATGTGAAGCTGGGATTCATTTGTATATTATTATGAATTTGCTAGGTTAAATTTTATCTGCATTTTGATTTTTTTATCCCCCTCAGGTACTTGGTCTCAAGGTCTTCCAGCAATTACTTGCAATCAGATCTTGACTATTTTATTCTGTATACATAAATGCCACCAGTAAATTCTGTCACCCAGCTATGCGCCTCTTTGAAAAGCTCATAAACCAAATCAGAATAGAATAGTTAGTCCCACACTTTGGAGAGCTTAAATAAGTTATTTCTCTCACTGTGGAAAACACAGCATGGGCATAGTTCACTCATTTAAATGCTTTCTAATGGAACTTTAATCCTTGTTTAAAGGTAGGGGAATGTCTGTTAGGCATCAGACTTGGCAGGGAGGGATCATGACAGACTGCTGTGACCAGCTTCTGTTGCCTGTCCTGTTCCAGTGCCAGTTACAACAGACGATCCTCTGACAAAAACCCACAAGGCTTCTGACATCTGCATTTAAGTCACTTCAGTATGCCAGTTTAGAGAGGATAATGCATTCGCTGTCATAGGACCATTCACATCACGCCTGCTAATAAACTAAATTTGCAGTCACAATTGTCTTGACTGATGGCATGCTAAAACCCTCTTAAGTCCATCTTGAGTTATACACAAGAATTGCATCTCTGTTAAGGGGCACCAGCAGTTGTTAGATAACTTCTCACACTGCCTTTCAGCTATAGTTTATGAGTAATCCTGAGCAGACAGGTAAGTTTGACATACCTCCATGGGAATGTAGGTATGCTTCTGAAAAGAAAACAGGGGTACAGTCACAGAACCACCTGAAGATCTTCCCCTATCCCTGGGAAGTCAGGACTGCAGGGATGTATTAGTAGGGATTTTTTTCCCCTCCCTAAGAGTTACCTAACTATTTTGGAAATTTATCCTCAATACTTAACAAAACTGAATATTAGAGCATTAATTTAATACTAAACTTTTTTTTTATTTATTTTATTTTCACCACGCAGCTCAATAAAAACTATTGATTCTTCAGATTCAGAGAAAATGTTCCCTTGACAAATCTTGTGAAGATAAATTGGCATGTTCTTTGTGAATGGAGTGACTATGAGGACAGGCATTAGAAGCCATGTACCATACCTCTGCTGGGAGAAGTCAATAATACTGGAGGAGGAGAACCATTGATCTAGAAAACCTGTGTTCATGTGAATTACCTTTAACAAAGTGGAAAAAAAAGATTTTCAGTTTCTATGGGAACTTACTACATTTATTTCTTCTGAATACACAACTTACCAGCACTATCTCTGTGAGAAAGGCTACTCAAGTTAGGCCATACACTAACTTAGCCCTAGGCTCTGCCTGTTTCCACCTGACCTTGGGCAAATTGTTCAATTCTCTATCCATTCTACAACTAACCAGTGCTTGCTTTCTTCAAGTCTCCTCTTTGCAGTAGAAAGCTATGTGCCTCATTTCCCAACAGTCACAACTACTTCAGCCTCCACCAGAAGGTCCAAAAGAAAATAAATTGCACTTCTACTCCTCTGACCCTTTGCTTCTGCATATTCACTGTAGATGCTGCATTCAGTGAATGAATGAAAGAACTCAACTTTCACTCCCTACCCAGTGCTACTTGCTAATTTGCCAGCTGAAGTGCATGTCTTAGCCAAAAGCGGCCCAGATGACATGTTTGCAATAGATACCAGGGAAACCCTCTCCATATCTCTGACCCCAGATTTCTCCTTCCAAAGCAAGAAATATGATCCCTGGCATCTTGGGGAAAAGGGGAGGAAGGGTTGTAAGAAATAAATACAAAGAATATTGACAAAGTACCCATCTTCCTAACTATACAGACCACCGAACCCCACACTTTTTTCTTAACTTTTTAAAGAAAGAAAGACTGTCACACTGAGGTAAAACCTATGTCTCAAAAACTTCTACCTACTTAAAAGTTGATGAATGAAAATGAAAACTTGCAATGTCACATGTCCAAATCCCTAACTTTACTGCCCACAGCTGGTATTGTCTACAAAAATGTAAGATATAAGCAATCCTCTGTAAGAAGATAGACCTGTGCTTTTATTGATTCTGTGGGCTTGAGATCATTTAAAATCTGTCAAACCTTTTCTTTCTCCATTAGAACGAAGCTGACTTGATAAACTTAACAAGTACAACATTATACATAACTATGGTTTAATTTTTAATTTCAATTACATATTTACTTGTGAAGCTTACAGTACCCTTGCCAGGGATACCATTTATCCAAGCCTACAGGACTTAGTGCTGAGCTGGAGTCTTGCAGGAGTCAGAGGAATTATACTGGACCAGAGCAGAATTCCATTTTCCAGAGGACCATTCCTCACCCCGTCACTCCCCCAGACACACCCATCCACCCACCCCTTTGTTCAGTTTACACTGAGCATTAAGGAGGAGAAATCGAAGGACCTTTCCCTGTAGCTGGGAAATAGAAATGTTTTAAGGATAAGTCAGGCTCCGCTGAGCACCATATTTAGCCCTAAGGAAGGCTGACTGAGTTCTTTGCTGGCAGAAGCAAACTCAATTTACGCAGCAATAACAGATTTCAGGTTGGGAATGGTGCATATGAGCCAATTCTTTCGTATCAGGATAAAGATCACATTTCTCTTAGAATTTTTAAGTCTAACTGATTGCCAGAACATGCCTGAGTGTGATCAGTTATAGAAAGAGTAGTTAGAGAAGTCTGACTGAAATAAATATATCTTTGTCCAGAACTTTTTTTAAGCCAAAGACAACTAGGCAGAAGAAGAATACAGAACATTGCAGAGGACTTCCTAGTGACATAATTTATTAACTGATAATTTATTTGAAATTGGTGACAAAGTCCAAAATAGATTAGATTATTATTAATTTTAAATTTATACACACATTTTTCTTCCTGTGGGTCTTTCACATATCATGTCAGCGTTGATTTTCTTTCCATTGCAAAAGACAGGAGAAAAAGGCAATGAAAGTAGAATCACCTATAGATGGCAACAGTAAACAGGAATTATAGTTATATGACAGCATTGTGCTGGTGAATGGAGGAGAGGCATGTGATAATTACATGCAAATGCACTGAGGCTGGTATTTTTAAATAGTCCTGAAAAGCAGTGTGCACCCAAGCTGAGATGTTATTAGTAGGTTTTCCCTTAACATTCTTTCAATGAAATTGGGGCAATGTGGAAATAATCCAATTCATTTGTCATCACAGTAAATCTAAGTTGTACTTCTTCAGATATCAGAGCAGGTCACACAAAGGCATTTTTCAGGTAGCATGGGTGGCATAAAGAGAGAGATGCTAAATTCTCCTTACCACTTGGTAACAAGTAACGTCCCAAAGTAATTTGGGATCTGCAGAAATCACACAGAAGAAGACATTGAGATATCTCAGCCTTCCTTCCATTATGTAAATACTCACCACATGATAGCAAGTCTTTCAGAAATTCAAGTAGCCTGAAAAAGCCCAGATCATTTAACCCAGAAGAAGAAGAGGTGAGAACCTTTCTTCTCAGGCTACTCTGTCTTGCCCTGGGGACACCATCATCACTCCCTTCTGGGCCCATCCCAGATCATCCACTCTCCCACTCTACACTGCAGGTAGGAAAATGGCATGTTATTAAAAACCTAACCCCTTAATCAGATAATAATAAAAATGTGTGACTATGTAGTATTCCTACAAGGATCATGTCATTGTTTGGGAACTCCTCTGAAATAGAAGGTATTATGACGTCATATTGTAAGAGGTACAAAATAGGTAAAATATATTTACATTTTCTAGCCTCAAATTAAACAATATTGGAAGCTTTCTATATTCACTTATTAACTCATTTTACTATCCAACACTCATGCCTATACTGGGGTATTGTGTGGAAATACATGTTCATATGTCAGACTGAAGCATGAAATAAACTATTATTATTTATGGCAGGAGACAAGCCAAAGACTATACATATGACAAGTTCCCAGATCACATGGTCATGCTTTCTCCAGTTGATTAATTAGCACCAATTGCTAGAGTTCTCCAATTCTAGATGCAATGGCACTCAAAACCAAAGACAAGTATTTTAGAAAATTGTATGGGAGAGAAGCTAAGAACAAGGACTTGAAACAATGCAACATTTACGTAATGCATGCCAGAAACTTTTCCTTTATTAAAAAATGCTTTCCAGATAAATAACAGGCACTCAAGACAGCCATTATTTTCCTCTGCAATCATCCTTTCATGTAATCTATACAAGTATTCTCACAGGAATAATTACAAAGTATTCTGATGACTACTATTAACAATCAACTGAATTGCATTTCAGAATAGTTCCTCTCAGATTGTGACCATTTAAAAAGTATTGTCAACATATGCCCAGAAGTTTGGAGAGAAAATAGACCAAGTCTGCAAGGGAGGCAGAAAAAAGGAAAGACTGAGCCAGATAATTAAAGACACAGATGCAGAAGCTACATGTATGAAAAGAGGGTGAATATAATTATAGAATTCAGGCTCATGAGGAAGAATTTAATTTTCCAAGCTTCACAAGAATAATCTTTATGCAATCTTCTTAGAAAAAATAGGGTGCCCTCTTTTGAATTACTTCTAAATTGTGGAAAAAAATTAGAACAGAACAATAGTTCAAATGGACACGTTTGAGGTTAATGGAAAAGTTTACTTCAGTTAACATTTAAAAAACATATAATACCAGATCGTTTTGCTAACCTCTGTCCTAGACTGTGAAAAGTTGGAACAAGGAATTGCAAAGCCAGTGAAAGGAATGTTTGTTTGTTGGGTTCTTTTCCCGTCTTTATCTTTTATTTCAGGACCATTTTGATATCTGGAGAGTAGCAGCAGGTAGAAGTAAAAGTGTGGGAGTGAAATGATTGATTCAAGGAAACAGAGATGTCTTACTTTTACATCAGTATTTTACAAAATCTGGAAGAGATTTTAAAGAAAAGCAACAGAGATACAGACATGGAGTCTAATAAGAAGTTGAATACCAAAGGTAGAGCCCTTAATCTGTTCAAACATCTTTTCATTTATAAGAGTTTTTTTGGGAAGATAATGCAGTGGGTTAATTCATTTGTACTTAAATGGAAATTGTTGCTGGCAATAAAATAGAAGCCAAGGTTAACAGAGTTGCTTAAAGAAGAATTATCAGGATAAAGAAAGAAGACCATCAAAAAACTATTCTGTAGGGATCAGATTTGAAATTGTCCATGCTGTAGATAATAATATTTACCTCTAGGTAGAACTAGGCAAAAGTTGATGATGAAAATCAAACTTAGAGAGGTATTGCAGAATCACAGAATGGCAGGGATTGGAAGGGACCTTTGGAGATCAGCTAGTCCACCCCCCCCTGCCAAAGCAGGTTCACCTAGAGCAGGTTGGACAGGAACGCATCCAGACAGGTCTTGAATAACTCCAGAGAAGGAGATTCCACACCTTCTCTGGGCAGCATGTTCCAGTGCTCTATCACCCTCCAATTAAAGAAGTTTTTCTGCATGTTCAGATGGAACTTCCTATGTTCCAGCTTGTGTCCTTTGTCCCTTGTCCTGTGACTGGGCACCACTGGAAAGAGTCTGGCCCCATCCTCTTGACAGTCACCCTTTACTCACAAGTGTTGATAAAGTTCCCTCTCAGTCTTCTTCTTTATCCAAGCACAATACTTCAGATGCAGCCTCACCTAGGGCAGAGTAGTGGGGAAGGATGACCTCCCTTGACCTGCTGGGCATGCTTTTTTTAATGCACTCCAGGATACCATTTGCCTTCTTGGCCACAAAGACATTCATTGCTGCCTCATGGTCATCCTGTTGTCTACTAGGACTCCCAGGTTCCTCTCTGCAGAGCTGTTTTCCAGCAGGTAAACTCCTAACCTCTACTGGTGCATGGAGTCGTTCCTCCCTAGGTGCAGGACTCTACACTTGCCCTTGTTGAACTTCCTTATTGAAGAGTTATTGAAACTGAAGAAGACCTGACCATAATATAAGATCATTTTATCAGCTGGTCTGATGGATACTGTATTAACTAACAGAAAAAAAATCACAAAGTCATGTACTTGAAGGCTAACCACAAGAATTCAGCTGCAGTCCTGCCCTGATGGCTGCAGCACCACCCATGTGGCTGGGGAAGTCACACCTATCTTCTGGTCACATACTCTGCTGACACCACCTCTTTTTGCCCCTGTGGTAGCCACTGGGTGATATGTCACACCCTACATGTCCACAGCCAGCCCTGTAATTGGCTGCCAGCTGCCCTGCCCACTTCATCCAGAAGGACATCTGAGCAGGAAGGCCTTTCCCACTCCATACATAGTTTTTTTTGTTTCGGCCATCATTTTTACAGTAGGAAGATGCCATTTTTGACAATGCCATGTTCCCTGTGTTTATAGGCAGCCCTGTGACTGGTTGGCAGGACCAACTACCTCTTCCAGTTTACCTGGAAGAGAAAGGCCCTGCCTGCAAAGGCAGAGTCTTTTATTTCCAATGGCATCATTCTCCACCTGCTTTTACACTCCCTACCTGTTTTCACACTGCTTTAAGATTAGTTTGGTGCTAATTTTTGAACAGATTATACCCCTATGAGCTCAGAGCACCCTCCGATTGGCTGCCCATTTCCTTTGGAACAAGAATTAGTCATAGATCTGAATATATATGTATATATGTCAGAAATCTGCGGGTGACTGAGTGAGGAGGGAGAAGACAGAAAGGTGCCAAGAGCTCTTCCTGTTCCTACCTGGGTTTGCAGCAGGCAAAGAGAGCAGAATGGGTAGAGGGGTACAGCAGAGTTTAAAGGGAAAATTAGAAAAGTCTGTAAAAGCTTGACCAGCAACCAATTTGATTTATTGTCCAGAATTTCACTTCTTAATGTGTGAGTAGTAGCAGTGGGTCTAATACAGGTCCTTTTCAGACATGAGACAGAAAGGTATCCCAAGGTCAGAGGGGGCAGAGCCTTTGGCTTCTCTCCAGCACCCACAGTAGGTAAAAGAGGACATAAACAAGTCCTCCACATCCTGGACCTGTCTCTGGGAAGGCATTTGGACGGGTTGCTGGAGGGCAGAGCAAGCAGATTCCTCATGTGGAGAAGAGGAGAATTGAGGTACTGGAAAACGTACAGCAGTGTGACCTTTCAGAGATATTCTCAGGGCCACCAAAACTTGTCCCACACCTTTAGGAAGGGGTCAAGCATCTGGGTACTGCTGTCTCACACCCTGCAGATCTGCCTCAGTGTCTACTTATGCTAGACCCTCTCCATAGCTCCTGGGATTTATGGGACTGTTGCCTGGGGCAATAGTTGCCTGGGAATATTTGGATCTCTGTCTGACTGGCCAGAGCAAATGTCACAGCTACCCAGAACCTCTCTGTGGCGTGGGATAGTGTCCTCCCTTCAAGGTCTCATTCTGTCCCTTGCTTGCTGGGCTGAATGTGGACAGCACAAGCAACCTCTCCGTTCAAACCTCCCGCCCAGCCCTCTTTTCACTTCTTATGAATAAGTTCATCTCCATTATTCATTTAATGAAACTTAGATCTCTACAAATAGTTTTGCAGTCGATCCCACCTTGGCACCCTAAAGCATATTTCAATCCCATGGCCAATCTCATTGGTTTTATTTTTTCTCCAATGTTTATGCATTACCTTGAATTGTGAGTACTAGAATTTCATAGGGAATTTACAGACCAAATGGTTGAGTGATCTCAAGTGAATTTAGTACTGGAAGAGTATATCCAATTAGTGGTATTCTGGAACGACCTTCCGACAGCATAGAGGAAAAAATATCTATTTTTAAGATGGATCATGGCCGACATCTGAGCTGGATGAGGATAACAAGGTAGAATAACATGTCTCGTTGCAATAAACTTGGTCATGATCAAGAAGATTTCTCCATCCTGTGACTTACTCCATAAAGACTCTCTTCTGGCACATGTAACACTGCTACAGCTTTCCCTGCTAAGACATCCAAAGATTTCTTTAGCCTTTTGACTGCATTTCAGTGGGTAAGTAATTTTGATACCCGAGCCATCAACCAGAAACCTTGCAACAACACTATAGGCAATTAAAGATGAATTATGAAAGAGGAAGTGCGTAAATAGAAGACTGTACATTAATAAACAGTTTTGATACACTAAGGCTGACATTTCTCAGAACAAGTACTTACAATGTTACTCAAATTTACATCACAATAAATGTTCAGAATTTAGCTTGTCTAAAAAACTGGGCTGATATTTTTATAGGCGTTTTTTGGTATTAATCTCCATGGTATCCAAGCACTTCAGAGGAAGAAGTGCATGTGCTGTGAGATTGCTTGAAGTGTGTCTTAGGATACTTACAGTGAATTTATTCATTTTCACACCATACAGCATAGGACATTTTTGTTTAAATGAATGTCAGAGCAAAACCCACACAGCTCCAGTCTGAAATTCATTTATGTCTAAATAGCTGTCTACCAATTCCCCCATATAAATGGCTTTTTGCAAATAAACATTATTACATTCACAGGTTGTTTAGGCCTAAATAAACAGTGCTAGAATTAACTTCTTATTTAAGACTTCCCCCCCTTCTTCCCCCCTTCTTTTTTTTGCAGTCTATGGTTAACGTGATGAAAGAAATGTGGTGTGATGGTATTGACTTCTTTATCATCCAGAAGGAACAAAAGCAGGTTCCATCTGTGCTACTTAGAAGAACCTTGTTACCATATTTTCTCACATTTTTATTGTACCGCTTCTCACAATGCTTCTAAGTTAAGGAAATATCCTTGTTCTCATTTTGCAGACGAAGGGCTAAGGCAGTTTGCTAAATACACAGGTTTGCATGTTCCACAAATAATTGAATAATAGACAGATCTAAATGCCTGGTTCTGGAAGCAGTATTCACATAATGACTGGGGTGAGAAAATCCTTATATGATAAATTGGAAAGCTTTTTGCACCTGAGCTGGTCTTCATGGGTTGGTCCATAAGAAAAGTTCAAGAAAAGCCTCTACCTTAAATTCTGTTCTTCAAGGGCAAAGGCTGCCCTGTGAAGATGCAACTGCAAACCTTTTCTGTGTTCAAATTACTGGCTTCTCTTGCTAGTCTCAGTCAAGTGCCCTCAACAGCTCTTTCCTGAAGTGTAGGAAAAGCCACAGAATAGCATGGCTCATCACAGCTTTCGCTTTGGTGGACACAGGCATCCCTTATGTCCTGTGTCATGTCTATCATTGACGTGAGTTCTCCGGATACTGAATCTAACTCTAATTGTCTTGATTCCATTTGTATGAAGTGAAAGAAGGTATTTCTAGGATACCTCAGTCCAAGGTGAACATCTAGGGCTTGATTCAGTTGCTCATACTTACATATCTAATGTCATTTGAGACTCTCCCTGGGTTATCTAGGGTTTTCTTGGGTCTACCAGATATGACACAGGTCCTACTGGAGACCCGTGCCCATCTAGAGGCAGCTTGAGGCAGCTGGAGGCAAGATTGGGCATCCCACTGTGCCCACTGTGCTCACAAGATGCTTACATGTGAGTAAAGGATTTGCATGCTGTACCTAAGCAAAAGAGTAAAACTCCTAAAAGGGGGGTATTTTTACTTATTTTCATTATTTACACAGGGATTTAAATGTCTAGATTAGATTAACCAGCTGAAAGTGACATCAGTCCCACCCTGGGTATGAGTGTTTTTATTGTTGAGTTAACAGTAACAATTATTTTTTTTTCAAATACTAGTTAACTCCTGCAAATGCTTCCTGTTCTGGGTATACTGAAGCATGTAGACATTTTATAAGTCAAGCTTGGTATTTAGTGCTATGAAAAAAGCAACTGTTTAAAATGAACAAAAATCTGTTGAAGCTTACCAACAAGTAAAAGATGTAATATTAGTATATCCTTAGCTGTGATGTGCTATTAAATGTAATATGTATCTTTGCTACATATATTGTTCTTTGTCTGTTTATATATTAAAGCATCATGAGTATAGAGTATATGATTAAATGTATATAGCATTAAAAAAGTTAATATTTACTAATATGAAAAATGCTTCAATAATTTAAATGCTCTGTAGGTTTAGTAACAGGGCTAGAATAATTTTTTTTTAGTTTAATACATCATTTAAAAACTTCGTAGTCTCAGAGCAAGGGTCTTACAATAGGAAGACAAACCACTTTTCAGTATAGCACATAATCTGAAAAATTGTTCCAATACTTTACATAATAATGAAATTGACCAAAAAATCTGAAATTATCAAAGAGAATTAACATGCTCACAACACTTGACTTCCAGGAACATTCTTGCAGAAGGACATGTTGCTTTGAAAAACGTTCCAAAGTGCTAAAGTACGTAGAATTTTTGTAGGAACGATCTGTGTGGAAAGTACCCACTATGTCGTTTAATACATTCTTTTCAAATGAATTTTGATATTACTAGAAGTATTGCATTTATATTTCCTTAATCATTAACAAGGTATGAGTTGAAGATCAACAGTGGAAATAGGGCTCTAAACATATGCCTCAAGTTTGGCTTGAAGAACCTGAACTAAAGGGTAGGAGCCCTGGGTATCTCTGGTGACTCAGCCAAGAAGCATATGATCGGTGCTGCTATTTATCCATCAGATGGCAGGAAGAATTACTTGTGTTCCTCGCCATTGTCAGGTTAATTTCATGTAGAGAGTGGACAAATAGTAACAAGAAGAGAAAAGCAATTAATTCCCTCCAGGGAAATGCATCAAAAGTGTTTTTATTAATCCTTGAGGAGCACTACTTAAACAAGCAGCGTTCCTGTTTTCTGAAATGGGGATGTAACTCCTATTCTGTTTATTCCTGAGGACTGTTAAACTATGTGTCATTGTCTCCTCACATTATGGAAAGTCAGGGAACAAAAGTGGAAAGCAGCCCTACTGCAGCTGGATGGGTGAAGAGTTACACTGGAGCTGGAAAACAGTAATGGCAGGGCCACCCTTTTGGCAGGTGAGCTTTGGTGTGATAAATGAAAGCAGCTGGTTGCCTCCGGTGAGTCACACTGAAACAGCATTTAAACAACAATGACCGTTGTCTGTATCATACAATTTCTGTAGCAACTATGGCCAGACAGGAGTGCAGCCCTACTCCCTGTTATGCCAATAACAATGGTTACATCCCCATTTGTGAACAGAGGCCAGCCTGTCAAAAGAGTGTTGCACGGTGCGTGAGAGAAATATGAAAAACTGTTACAGCTAGGATTCACATTCATGTGGCTCTGCCACCTCCAAGTTATTCCTCACATTGTGCCAAGTACAGGATGAAATGCAACTCAAAAAGGGAGGGTAGCTTTCCTCTCACTACAGACCCTATGGATGCGAAAACCAGCATGCTCTATGGCAGTGCATGCTGATCACTTTGCCTCCGTATTTCACTGGCAAGTGCTTTTCATATGCGACAGTATATTCACAACATACATTCATACCCTGTTATCCACTGAGAATGTGTTCTTGTAAAGCTAGTTATACAATAGAAGAGGAGTCTGCATTAAGGGATTTGAGAATACACGCAATTTAATCACAGAGGGACAATAACACACAGAGACAGTATGCCAGTGTGTTGTGGTAATAAGATCTTTACCCTCATTCCAGTAACACTACTCAAAAAAAGAAAGGTCTCAATGGCATAAATGAAGAGCAAAGGCAAAAGGGATTGTGCTGCTTAGTCATACACAAGGTTCTTAGAATTATTTTTGCTAGTGTTTGTGTGATGTGCAAACAATATATTAGTGAAATATTTAAAATACTCCATTGTAGCCTACTCTGTCTATAACGTCAGCAGCTATTTTAACATGAACAGGTATTTGGCAGAAGCAAGAATGGCTGGGTGGCTCAGGATAGTCTTGATGGAAGGAGAACAAGTTACAACAGAATTTAGCAGAGTACAATATGAAATGATTTATGATAGATCTCCAAAATCACAGTAGAAAAAATGACAGAAACCATGGAATTGTTCCCCAGTGGTCTAATATGTACTTAGGTGTGCTGTATAACATGCAGCACCTCACCCTGCCTGAGTATTCCTCATGTAGAAGACCTCATTGCAAGCACAGTACCAGTAGCATTGACCTCATCACTCTCTACAACTACTTGAAAGGACATTTCAGGGAGGTTGGTGCTGGTCTCTACTCACAGGTAATTAGCAATAGAACGAGAGGGAATGATTTCAAGCTGCTACAGGGTATGTTTAGGATGGACATTAGGAAAAAATTCTTCACAGAAAGAGTGGTCAGTCACTGGAATTGGCTGCCCAGGGAGGTGGTGGAGTCACCATCCTTGACTGTTTAAGAGTAGATTAGATGTGGTGTTGAGGGATATCGTGTAGGGGAGACCTTTGTAGAGTAGGGCTGACTCGATGATCCCAAGGGTCTTTTCCAACATAAATGATTCTATTTTTCTATGAAAGCACAAGGCTGTGCATTTTCTATAGAATGCAATTATTTCCTATTCCACATTGTCCTGGTTCCAGCAGGGACAGAGTTAATTCTCTTATCAGGGCACAGGTATTCTACCCCATGTGAGCCATGCTCAGGGGGTAGTGGGGAGCTGGCTGGGAAGGGGAGGGGGAGAGAAAATGGGGGTGTGCGGCGTGTGGTCAGAGACAGGGACGGTCCCGGGTGCAGCGGGTGAGCGGTCAGCATTGTAATTGTGTTTTTTTACTTCTTTATCTGTGTTATTTGTTCCTGTTTTGTTGTTCTGTTAAACTGCTTTTGTCCCAACCCATAAGTTTTGCCTTTTTCTTCTGATTTTGTCCTCGGGACTGTGGATGGCTCAAGAGCGAGTGGCTGCCACATGGTTCTTTGTTGCCGTCTGAGGCTAAACCACGACACACATCGTCTTGTTTTCATACCTGTTACTGTCTTTTGATCTCCATCTTGTTTAGAAAGGCTTGAGGTCATCTAGCAACTAACTAGAAAACGAGTTGGGACACTTGATTGCTGTGTTACAGATAACTGGCCATGGCTTTTGAGACCACTGGGCTGTATACTTCTTTTTATGTTTCTGGTGTCCATCTGGACCTCAAGCCATTGAGTTCCACTCTCTGGATGCGACCCTCCAGCCAGTTCCTTATCTACTAAACAGTCCACCCATCAAATCTGTATGCCTTTAATTTGGAGAGCAGAATGTTGTGGGGAACAGTGTCAAAAGCTTTACTGCATGTTGTGGTGAAATCTAGAAATAGTTGAGCTGATTTTCTTCAGATGGCTTGAAATGGAGAAATAGTCCAAAGCCTTTAGCCCAGATCTCCCTGCACAGTACAGTGAGTGACCTCAGGCACAGCTCCATGCTTCCAGCTCAAAAAGGGTCCTTGTAATTGTGCTAATGCAAAGCAGTTTGTGCTATGATACGATAGGCACACAATGTGCCCAATATAATTTAGCAGGTACTATAGTCATATTTGTGTAGGTATTTTCCATTAGTCCTAGAAAGAACAGGGAAATCCCCACATCCAGCTCTGTTCCTTGTAATTGCACTATTTCTTGCTCATATTTCTTATGTTATTCTCCGTTCCTCAGTGCAGCATCCCTGTTTCTACTCTTTAAAAGATAAAGTGGATAGGATTCATCTTCCATAATTGTAAATGTTTATAGCTGGGCTAGGCTCTGTTTAGACTCCCTTTATAGGTGCTGAAAAATAAATGAACTCTTTTAAAGTATGTTTTATATGACTCCAATTTCAGATGTCTGCTTTAAGATAAGATGAGTTGCGTTCCAGAAGTGTCTATGCCTCTCAATCAGCTGTAAAGGGAATTTAGATTACTAACTTCAGTGACAGAGTCTACAATATTTATATCTATATTTGGTCAGATGAACTGTATTTTGTGTATATTGCTGGGCTGTGTTTTGTTTGTTTTTTTTTTTTTTCCATTGGGATTTGACTTCACTGGACTCCTTCAGCATAGAAATAGGAATTTATTTTCTTGCCTGGTAGTCACCTTCAGTAACAGTAACTCAAATAACAGATTGCTTGGAAGTGTATTTTCTTTTCCTGTTCTCATGAATCTACTTACACACCACAGAAAAGAGTTGTGGGGTTTCAGTTTTTGATGGTGGAGGCCTGAAACGGTAGTAATACTTGTGGGCCTATAGAATAGGGAGTGCAACCAGTTAATAGGCAGATTACCTGCCAGGATTATCAATGCCTTGGATATTCAACACTCCTAAAGCCCCCTTTTGGTCTGGGGTGCATTGTTCTCTCTCACCTGAAACTTGGGGGGTGGGAGAACTGCGGTCCCAATTGCCTACATAGAGCTGTAGCAGGCAGCTCTCTCCTGCTTTGCTTTCTGACATGAAAAGGCTGATAGCCCTTCACAGATCACCCAGCTGCATTTAACTTTAAGCTCTTCCTGGCTTTTGCATTTCTGGGAGTATTGTCTGTGTGCTGGAATCCTCTCTGTGACTCTAAGGGGCATTTCAGTAGCTTACGCAAATGCAATGTAGATGAGCTCATGCTGTGAATTCAGCTTTCCTTAGGGTGAATTCTGCACCAGTTTATTTGTGCAGATGCCAACCTTCACTGCCTCCTCTGAGACTCAGTGCCATGCGATGAGGACTTTGCACAGTCCTACTGCCAAAAGCCCTCCACCTTGCTATTTCCAATACCTCTTCCCTGGAATGAACTGTGTAAATTATCCTCTTCCTAGAATCAGATGTGATTTGATTTGCACAAGTGTGAGATTGTCTGTGTCACTAGGTTTCTTCATAGGTATGAAATTAATACCTGTAGTGGAAAGATCTTCATATCATCATCAGTTTCAATCTAGCTTTGTTTCATTCATGCAGAACTAATGAGTTCAATGCGTCTATTAAGCGAATGAGTGCATGCATATAACAGATACAGTAGCAAACTTTGGGCATAGATAATAGTTAGAAATATGCTCACTCCCTCAACTCCTTAACCTTCATCTTGAGCTTTCTGTGTTCACTTATTCATACAGTCTCCTCTTGTGAATTGTTGTCATAATACATGGTCAAAGGGTAGAAAACTTACAAGAACCTTGTGGAGAACTCATTTTTTCACCCTTTTGGATATAACTGCATACTGCACGTTAGTTGCAAAACACAATCAGCTAGAGGTTGTTTTATTAGTATATGTAACATATAAAAAGAGATTAAAAATATGTCTGTTGTCCACTGGTTGTTGATATGACTGCAGATATATCTCTGGAAGATCTAGTACACTTTACACTAAGTAAGGGCTAGAAATGTCATTAATTTTTTATGGGAGGTTGTTTGCTTGTAAGGGTTTTCGTACTTTGAAGGATCTTCTTACACTTACAAAATCAAACCACACCATAGATCCTACACAAGAGTGAAACTGTTACTCAACCACATATTTCAATGTTCAAAGGTAATAATTTTTCCTATTGTAGTCTGGATTTGTATAGAATGTAGTAGGTGGGTTATCCACTAAAAGCATCTAGGGGTTTTTCTTCATGCAATGTGATGTGTAAATAGTATAATTTAACAATTTTTAAGGGAAAAATAAAATAGGCATGGTATCAGATGCTTCTTTTAATAAGTTGCATAATGAAAAAAAATGGTTTATTTGATAAAACTGGGGGAGCAATATACATTAAAAAATTAATTTACATAAATGACATGTACAAACTGGGACTTTGGATAGTCATAGGAAAATCCATTTCTTGGGATGTCATTGAGAGGCTGCAGTGGGAAAGCATAATGTTATTCCTGACATGTCTTATGTTCTTTATAAAAAGAGAAACTGTTCAGAGAATAATCAATAACACAATGCCAAAGCAGATAGCTTGTATGTTGGTTTTAGACAGGTCATTGTTCATGATGTATCTAGTTGAATATTTATGGAAAAGGTAATTGGTGAGAAAAAATCTTTTTATAGGATGACAGAAAAGTTGATTAGAATGTGGGTTTCTTTGGAGGTCATGTAGTTTAACCTCGTGCTTGAAGGGAAACTACCACCAGCAGTAGCTCAGGCTCTCTCCAGTCAGGTCTCAAAAGCCTCTGGGAAGGGAGCTCCCACAGCCATTCCAGGCAGCCCCTTTCCAGCAGCACTCTATTGTGGAAAAGATGCTCCTCATCTTCAGTCTGAGCATCCCAAGGTGAAACCTGTGCCTCCTGCAGTACTGTAGCAGTACTAAGAAGAGATTGAGAGTTTTGCATTGTCAATGTGTACTAATGACAGCATATATATAGTGTGAATCCTATGAGTCTTTGGGGTTAGAGTTAAATCCTCTGTATAATCGATTAAGATGAATGCGGCTTTCATTAACATTTCATCTAACATGGACACTAGAAAGTAGTGGAGTTGATGGGAATTTTGAGTTTAACTTTTATGATTGTCATTGTTTTTTAGTGAAGAGTTCTATCAAAAAATATTGGTCAAAGCATTTGGCCTGACATTTACCAAGTAGGAGTATCTTTAAAATTACAGTAGTTCATAGTCAAAAATATTGGAAACAGAATGTCTCAGCATTTGGGAGAGGTAAAGTTTTGGCTGAGTATGAACTTTGCCAGTTCAGTTTCTGCTGGGTTCTGTAGGGCCCTGGCCAACAGTTAGACCTATTAAAATCTAATATTTTCTGATAAAATCTAATGTTTCATTAATGTGTCTATCGTTGCTTTCACCAAGGATGCCTGATCAGTGAACTGGCACAGGCTCCACTCTGTCCTAGGGTCTTTTCCTTCATGTATTGCAGATGACTATCATATTATGCTCTATAGGATTCAATGCTGTTTTCCCTCCCAGTCATTGTGCACACAGGACTGTGGTGTCTGGGCTTTCACAGGCTGCAGTTCCCTCACTGCTATGAAGATTCTTAGCAGCAGTGTTCTGCCCTATCTCACTCAAGCAATGCTATTTAGTCGTGGAGGAAAAAACCATGGATGTTACAGGTAAAAAATCATACAAGACATCAAGGACTCCCTCCTTTACGTAAGAGGGGTGAGAATTTGCATTTTACTTCCTTTGCTTAATTTTTGTGTTGTGGTGGACCTTTGGTTCCTGTCTGACTACTACAAGACCCCAGAAAAGAGTTGTACCTTAGCCAAAGGTACCTTTTTAGCTCTACTATGATCCATGATGCTCCTAGACGAAGACTATAAAAAACTACTGACAACCTAGAAGCTGAAGCCACTATGGTATGTAAGAATGTGTCTATGATTTGCATTGGATATAGAAAGCTAGAGGATGGGCTAATGAAACACTCATTGGCCCAGATTTTACTAACATGAAAAATTCTCTCTTTTAAGGTCAGTTCTGTGAGAAGGTATAATAAATGACAATAAAAAAAAAGGAAACATGCAAATTAATAAATTTTAAATCTCACTGGAACGTGTTGCTGTATGTTAAATTCTGACATATATCAGTTATTTTGCACTGCTAATGTGGATGCCTTACATTTGTAAACCATGTGTTTTTCACTATGTGAGGGTTTTTTACTATAACTATTAAGTGACAGTGGTCTTCTAATACCAGTCAGCAGCAAAATGTCTGTTCTGCTTCTTCCTAACTTTCTGGATAGCCCCCTGATGTTCAGCTTTGCTCATTTTCCATTTCACAGACTGAGTTTACTTTAACTGAAGCTGCCAAGCAGTAATTCAGGTCTTAACTAGATTTGTGGTGGTGAGACAGAGGGTAACGTAAAAAGGTAGAACTTATTGGCACAATTCATCATGATACTTTATTGCACACTCGAGCCTACTGGGCAGGAAATGTTATTAAATTGGAAGATGTACCAGAGCCTTCTGAGTCTGATGGGATGAGCACCTTAAATCTCATGAAAGGGTTATATGCTCAACTCTCATTCAGTCCTCCTGAATGGTTGCAGGAATAAAGGTAGTGTTCCATGTTAAGCTCTGCAAAGGACAACACTTGGTGGTGTCTTCACACTCTTAAAGATTAATATGTAGAAGGCAAATAGTCATGGAAACAATTATGCTTACCTGTTATTCTGAGAAGTGGGGCATAACCCCATCTGTTTGGTTCCTGTGTGTCATACCCTGATGTAATGAGTGTCAGCCTCTGTTAGGGAAGTTCAGAATCTATGTTTATTTTTGAGTAGTCAAGTGAATACTAGTAATTAGTTTTACCAAAACACAACTGGGGGCAATATGTGAATTGCCTGTCAAACTAAAAAGTGAAACTTCAGGAGTTCCTGAAGGGAAAAGAGATTTCTTAGTGAAAACTTACTGAAAGACTATGAAAGAATTAGGTGCAATTGTTTGTGAAATAAAAAAGCTTTTGGAAAAACTGCCTCAGTGGTAGGAACATACAGGAAGTACAAACAGAACTCAGACAAGGAAATCCCTATTGCACTGTGGGATCATGAGAAATCTGGGAAGTTTCTGCATTATCTCTGGCCCAACTGTCAGCTCCAGTGTTACTCTGGAATCCTAAAAAGGAGTAGGGATTTCACAGTCAAAGTGGGTCAAGACTGACAATTCTGTGGTCACAGATGTACAGGGGCAGGAATTAAATTGCATTTGAAGAAGAAAAAATAAGAATACTCCCCTACTTAAAAATAAGTGGCTGCAAAAGAAATTATGCTTGTAAAAATGCAGAATATAGTTTTACCAGTAAATTTCATTGTGCAAGCTAATCCAAAGAATTAGCTTTCAGTGTACTGAAAAAGTTGGGATTGGAAAAGTTTTGAAAGCAAATTTGCTTGCAATTTTTTAATTATGAAGTCTATACATTCTAGCAGTTAATGAGAAAGAAACAGCTTATTTCTGGATTTTTCTCTGAATATTGTAGGATATTCTTCCCATTATATGCTAGTGGGAATCATGGATAAATCTCAATCTCAAATCTTTTTGCTTAGTAGCTGCTCCTGTTGACTATTGAAAATTTTTTTAAATACTCTTCTGAAATTCCTTTCAAGAACACCCTAACAGAAATGTACACACTATTCCTCTTCTCTTAGGCAGTTTTGCAGATGTCTGTTTCTATTTTTTTAATGTCCCATCTTTCATAGAAAATACAGTCACGAATATATGCACACAATGCTTGAATTTTCTGATAATGTGTATTTATTTGTATCCAGAAATACAAATGTTGGGATCAAAATACGAATATAAATAGTATTCTAGACGCACAGCCCTACTCCTTAACACAAAGTAAAGTGGAATTAGATGTGATTGATAAGGGAAAGTCGTTGTATGAGAACTTGAGAAAATGAAGCACACGGGTGTTTGACTTTTCTGGTTAGGTCAGTCTGGGGAACCACTAGGATGGCTATCTAACTTAGAATGACATACTGGTACTAGTGCTACCTGTATTATTCAAGGCACATTGGGCACATAATTGTACTTTCATTTCACTATGACATCACAAGCTGCACTGCTAGCAAAGAAATCACACACCCCTAAGAAAAACTTAGGAAGGGAGGATAATTAGAAATCTAAAATTTTATTTGTGTTCTATAAGAAAGTTCAATTTGGCACATAGTTGGCAGTTTTTATGTGATTCCTAAAATTGCACTCACTTAAAAGTAAAAAAAAAAAAATAAAAATCTTCATATGCTGTCATTTTGGGAAAAAAAAACCCAAACTGTTTTGAGAGGAATATATTGACAGTTTAAGCTAGGATTACATGAGGTGGTTGATCTCTGCCTGTGACAGCCACAGACGGCTCAGATTCCCTCCAGCCGAGTGTTTCTACTTATGACAGCCACACGTTGGTGCATGATCTACGGTTGGTGCATGATCCACGGTTGGTATTGCATGTGAGTGCAGATGACAACTGAGTCACAGGACTCCTTAGTAAATAAAAAAGAGAATATGGGGGACTGATACTGTAATCTCTCTGCACAGAGTTCCCACTGTAGTTCAGAAGAGCATTTTTTTTTTTATGGAAGGCTATTCTGAAATTTTGTTTCCTTTGGAGTACCCTGTCTGGCAGTGACATACTTCCTTGCTCTGCCTGTATAATATTGTCACATGCAATTCTTTTACTAGTTTTCCATTAGTTCAACAGCAACTAATTTTTTAAGGATCCCTGTCTTGGTTTCAGCCAATCCCATGTGGGCTGTAAGTATGAAATGGACTCTGTAGCATGCTCTGTTCCACATTTAGCAGCAGTTTTTTTTTCAAACATATCATCGATATTTTTCTCTTCATCAATTTTATATTAATGTGGAATTTAGAAATTTTGGTATTTACTTGGTTTAGGCTTCACTTTAAGTAGGTAAACTACAAATCTCACTTGAAGTACTTAGGTTACAAATCTGCTCTGCACGGGTTTTGAAGCCAGTCAATGGATACTCAGCCCTGCCAGAATATAATCCAAAATTCCTCTATATTCCTAGTAAGAATATTTTAATTTAAACCCTTCTTCTGGTCAATGATCTTGATTGCTGAGGAAGGTTTTGACTCAGACTTAGAGGTCTTCTCTTTAAAACTTGTAATCATAACAGTCTCTGTAACAAGCACCCATTAGCTTCACTGTGGATATTCCATTCTTTGTATTTCTTATAATACATTTGGTTAGTACAGCTTCATCTCTTCTGAGCACTGCCACAGGCTTCAAGAAGGTAAAGGGACCTCAGGACAGTATTAATCATTGGATTAATCACTAAAGACAGTACCTGGGTTCCTGCAGAAGAAACTCTGCAGGCTGAATTAGCTCTGCAAGTAAAGCTGAGCTACATGAATGCTTCCATGACACTAAGGCCGTTGTGGCTCCTCTGGCTAGTTTAATTCATTACTTTGTTAAAAGAATACCTGGCAAAATACTGACTATATCACTGCACAGTTTGCCTGGTTCAGTCTGTGAGATAGCCTACCCCCAGGGCATATGAATAAACATAACCATGGCTTCTGCTGTCTTATGTTGTCCTTCAAAAATAACAAATGATTACAAAACAAAAATGCACATTTTGATAGAAAGTAGAGAATTCTCAGGTGTCCAACTCTGAGACACCAAACTTCATGATGAATTTTATTGTCTAATTTCACATATATTCTAGGAAAACCCTTGAGGACTCCAGATGCACACAGACACTGACTTGAGGACGCAAAAAAGAGAGAAAAAAATAAAATAAAGTTTGTAGAAAGGAATACATCATCACAGATCTTTGATATCTCCCTTGAGGAATATTGTCAGACACTAACCAAGTGTTCATAGTAAGTCACATTCCAAAATAATTTAAAGCAACAGCTGCCAGACAAATTGGACGATTAGAGCAACATTTATCCCAATTCAGGATTAAGTTGTAGAGAGTTGTAGTGTAGGGTAGCATATCTCTTTCAGTTATCCACCATGTATGGAGTACAAAAATTTCCTCTTTAATTTGTCAAAGCAATGCAGTTTCAGCAGAGAAGAATATATTTTTTTTTTTCTGTTATGATATCATTTCAGTTTAAACATAAAATGTAGTTCTGTTTTCAGTATCTAAAACTGTGTCCTAAATGGTGAGGAAAGTAGATTCTCTGTTTGCTGTCCAGACAAACCATGGAACCCAGGGGATAAGGCAAAACTATTAAGGCCACTGAGTCCTGAAAGAAGCTAAACTGCTGAAATCCCACTATGGTTTTCTTGCTACTTGGAAATTAAGAAACGTACAGACTGTCTGGGGGAAAAAAAAAAGGAAAAAAAAAAAAAAAAAAAAAAAAAAAAAAAAAAAAAAA
>VZTM01031672.1:106416-116550 GCA_013400555.1 Jacana jacana
TGTACAATATACCAATATACAGTTGAGAGATAACAAAGGAGATCAACAGATTGGGCAGATTTTGCTAAAAATAAAATTTTGGTCCTGCTCTCATGGACCTCTTCTCTGTGCTTCTAATTTGAATTTTGTCAGTCCTTAGCTAAGTGATTTTTCTCCCTCACCTACATTCAGCTCTGTTTCTGATATTTTAGACAAGTGAAAACCAGAAGCATTTTAAAGAACAACAGTTAACTTCTGTGTTAGTGATTTTTTTCAATTCAAAACTCACTGGAAGCAGAGAGCAACAGCAATGACAGACAGTGATGTTTCAGAGAACATGACAGCATTTCTGTTCCTTTAGAATTATCATTGCATTAGTTTTAGCTTGTTTGCAGGATTTTACTTCTGATGAGAAAAGGAACTGCTCTTCAATCATGTCTACTTATTTCTTTATCAAATACTATGTGGAAGAGACATTTTTTGAGATGATAAAAAAATTATCAGGTCCTTCAGATGAGGAGAAAAATAGTATTTTGGCTTTAGGCATGTTTTAACTTTAATCCTTTGTAACCATTTGTCATCCAATGGGTAGTGAAAACCCATCGCTATGTAGTTTTGAATCTGGTTTGTTTGTTTAGTAACAATTACTGAGACAAATTACTGAGTAACAATTACTGAGACTGTAAAAGATGTAATCTAGTTTAACACTGTAAAACTACATTAAAAAGTGGGTAGTTTAAGAATCAAATGGTCAAAAGATTGAAAAATATGAAATAGCGTTTAAGGGCAAAATATAGTTGGTAGTTTAAGGAAAAAATGAAAACAGCCTTTTTCTACATGTGGCAACTATTCCATTCTTAATCCGACAGTAACAGTTGAATTCCCATAATGCACTATTCAAATCAAAAGTGTTACGTCTTTAGCTCAAACCAGGAAACAACTGCTGTGAGTAAGAACTGTAATATTTAACTTTATAGATGGAACAAAAAATATCCTTTGGCACACACATTTTTCAGTTTTGTAAAACATCTTTGAGAGAAAAAATAAGAATGAGAGAGAGCACTTTTTAGTAAATTGCAATCTGAAGTAAGTCACATATCCCTAGTGCTATTATATAGCGATTTTTACTCATGGCCTATCAACTATGAGCTGCTACAATGACACAAACAGGAATCTTGTCCTGCTTTGAGTACTTTAGAAATCAATGACCATCCTGTGTTTAGCCAGTCATAAAAAAGACAGTTAAAAGCTTGAAAAATTTTAGAAGTTATGACTACAGCTGCCTCCGAGATAGGCAAGCCTTTTATTTGTATCAAAATAATAGCTTTCTTATAACTCTGCCTTTTCACCTTAAGTTAAAACCTATATATGTAGGTAATTGGCTAATTCCACAAATCCCAGACCTTTGCAGAAACTAATGTCCATGTTTTGATCCCACCAGAGACATTTCTTACTGTCTTTTGGTGGTTCCTCTATGGCAAGGAGATCACCAATGAAATATTTCCCAAAACCTATGGGATAAAGCTCAAGCGAGTTTAAATACAAATCAATGGTTTCGCTGACTTTGGTTTATTTGCCAGTGCCAGCATGTGCTGCTCTGAGCCTTGGGGATATGGCAACCTTTTGAAGTAAGTATGGGAATGAGGAACAAAAATGACATATTTAGTCTTTGCCTGAATTGTATATAGCTTCTACGCCAAGGGAGAATAGTAGAGATCCTAATATACAATAATTATTCATAAACATTGCTTACACTACAAATTCAGCTGAATTTTGTGAGAATCTTTTCCTTAAAATGAATAGCAGTAAGGAGAGAATTCTTCCACACTTTTCTTTTTTAGGCAATTATATATTAAAATTCTTCATCAGGCTCTGTGATGGTGAAGGTTAATGTGGCCTTCGTAATTTGAGATGAAACTGACCGTGTCCTTCACTTTTTCTGCACTTTCACCATCCCTCCACAGTGTGAAAACACAGCAGTCTTCACCACTACAGGCAACATTTAAAGATAGAGGTATCCAACCCAGTAAACCAGGTTAAACAGCAGGAAGGATGTAGGGAAAAAGACCCTAGAGTAAGAGTCCAGTTCTAAGATGTCTATGTGAATCCGTCCTCTCCTCCATGAGCCTGATTTACACTCTTCGTAACAACAGAAAAAGCTCTGGCAGTCCTTCCCATCCAGACATTCATAGACGCATGCATCTTCAAATTCTTGCCAATACATGGCATTGTTCAATGTAATGACTGTAGTTGGTGGTCTCATATCAAGTACAGAATAATTCTGAGGAAAGAAAAAGAAACCAAGTTTGATAAGCTTCCATGAATGATGCAGATCACATTTAGTACTCATGGCAAAAAATCATAGGTGCTGGGATAATAGGAATTCTAGATTTGGGCAGCATCTTTCTTTCCCTCCAAAGATGCCTTTTCAGATTAATTTCCATAGAGAGATTGTGAACTGGCAAGTTAAATGATTCTATCTGTATTTTATACTTGGTTAACTCAAAGTGTGTATTTCCTCGTAACCATTTGTTCATACTTGGGAGTTTCACGTTTATTTGCTTGTGCAAATATTATTTGTAAGTTGCTTGAAACACTTGCAGCTACTGCATTTAAGAATGCATTCGAAAAATAAGATGGCTCTCGTCCCCAATTAATTACAGAACAATCTCCACTTAGTATAGCTGCCTTCACTGCCTCTTAACTTCACCATTATTTATAAAAACAGGTATGGTCAGCAACAGATAGTGATGACTTCATTACAGGATTTCAAAATGCCACCCCTAGCCATGTCCCCTTAGTGCTTATCAGATTAGCCATGCTCAGAAGTAGGGCACTTTGATATCACACATTGTTGTAGTACCACCGGTGCCTACAGAGCTCTGCTTCAATATACTCCCTGTTTACACTTTGTCAGTTTTTCTGTCACCCCATTTCCTTTTTATGAATAGTACTTTTTCACAATAGTCTCTTTTTTCATCAAGCCACCCGTTCCATTCTCACAAATGCCACCTCCTCTGCTGGCGTCACTAAGAAAGGTCCCATCAGTTTTGCTGCCTGTCTACAACACCCCGACAAAGCAGACTCCAGCCCCATCAGTGCAATTTTCTCCACTTGGGGGGCCCTTCCTCTTCCTGTGATTGCACTGGGCATTGCCTTTACCTGCAGGAGCATGTCAGGTGTGCACTAATTAGCTAGTTATGCCTCTGCATCATGCCTGCTTGCATTCTGGATGGTGCTCTGGGTCCCTTCTACACTTACTGTATAATATACACATTTACCATTGAAGTCGCCATCCCTGAATGTGTTTAAGAGTAGATTTGATGTAGTGTTGAGAGATATGGTGTTGTGCAGAACTTTGTAGAGTAGGGCTGATGGTTGGATTCGATGATCCCAAAGGTCTTTTCCAACCTAAATGATTCTATGATCCTATGAAGGTGTTGGGATGTACCTGAAAACTTTCACTCTGTATGTGATAAGATCAGTGCTATAAGTGATATCCCTCAGTGAAAATTTTCCTTTTCTATTGACTTTATTTTCTTTCTACAAATCCTTTGGTTTGACACATGATAAAATTACCCGTCTCATTAAAAATGCCAGTCCCTGACCTAAGTTCTTGATGTTGGCATCTCCAACTTAGATAACCATATCTGCCCTGTGGTGTCCAGCCACTTACTTCTAGGACACAAGTCATATTATCATAAGTAGATGACTAAAATCTCTCAGGTGCATTGTGCTGTGGGATGTAAAAATTCCAAATTCGGAAGTTGATAATTGCAAATATATTTGTTCTGAATGACATTATCTCTGAGATGACACAAATTAAGCTCTTATGATCTTCTCTCTCATTTTTGAAGCTTCTGATGGCTTGTATCAGAGCTTTGCAATGTGCTCCCACATGAAAAAGGTCTAAGATTATTGCACAAACAATCACTTTTTGACTGCTGCTGTTTGGAGAGAAAAAAAGCTGTAACTAGCGTATACATAGAATTCTTCTATACCATTGCATAAGATAGTGTTCATTTCTTTATGGCCTTTATGAAAAATTCCTACTCAGGGACTGAAATTTTTTATGCCTGGCTACAATATTTATGTTAAAAAGAAGAAAGGTTTATTTCCATTTCTCCAGCCAATTTTGGTAAGTGAAGAGAAACAAGTGCCCTGGTTCTGCAAAGGAAACTTTCAGATCTATCAATAGACTGGGTTTTTTTGTTCTTTTCTATGTCAACTATCTGCTCAGCACAGAAGATAAAATAAATGCCACAGGGAGATTAAATTCCACAGAGAAATTAATCTGGTTGCTTTAAACTCTGTCATCTAGGAGGGGTCCTGAAGTGACTAGATAACAGGTGAAGGTGAATGGTACCCACTGTGTCCTGTGAGTCATGCTGAGCTGGGGCTGGGAGGAGAGCAGTGCATGCAGTGGGTGCCAGCCCAGTACCACCTGAAGGGTCTGGCAAGGCAAGGTACTTCTCAGGTGCCTTGAGCAAAGCAGTTCAGATGCTGTGTTAATAAAATTATTTCAGGTAAGTTATAAGTGTGTTCTCTATGAAGAAAAACAAAGGGTGGGATTACCTGCCCATGGATTGACTAATAATATATTTAAATTTTTAGGTAGCATTACTACAAGGCTGGAAAAGACATAAGGAAATCTGAAGAGTCAGAGACACTGCTTATTTTATGCAGTTTATGCTATAATTTGAACATGGAAATTGTTTATGTATAGAAAAAGGCCCTGCTCAATATCTCTCTTATAGTGAAAAAAGAGTGAAGAACTTGAAAAGGCTGGATAATATCCAAGCAGATCAGACTAACTATATCTAGACAACGATTAAATGTTAAATCCTATTGTCATTTTAATTGTGTCTTTTTTCCTTTTTTGGTTTTTGTTTGGAAAAAGAAAAGTGCCGTTACCCTTTCATAAAAGTCTGTCCCAGGAGTGACAACAGTAGAGCAGTAGCACATGTATAAATGCAGTCCTTGCTGTAAACCATTCATTGTCAATGAGCAGACTTTCAATACAGTATGAACTCTTTAAATACATCAGAAAACTCATGGGGAAAAAAAAGTGCATAATTTTTTGTAAAAGGTACGCTAGTAACATGGAGCTCGCAGTTGTAAATGAAAAGCTTCAGCATATCCAAACTAAGAAATGCAAAAGCAATGTTTTAGTTCTGTTCCTGTTTTTATTTGGATCTGATATCTGGGAAGCAGGCCATGCAATGCCAGCAGCTGATTACCCAGTCTTCTACATGCTTTATATTTATATATATTATAGGTTTCATTCCAGTTTCAAAATTCATACAACTTAGAGGCACAATTTTGTGCTCAGTTCCAACTCTATGACTATTGTACATATATAAATAATTATCTAGAACTTTGGGTAATAGAATTTTTTCCATTTTTAGATATAGTACAAATAACTGTGTTAAAATTGCATGCCTAAATTATTTGAAAATCCAGCTGAGAACTTGCTAAAGATTTTACAGAAATGCATGTTTTTCCTGTTAAATTGATACTCCATATAAGTTTATGAAATAACTTCTGCTTACTACTTCTTTTTATAAAATGTAATGAAAAAATGCATTATTGTAAAGAAGGCAAAATTTCTGAGGTAAAAGTAACACACGATATTCTACACTTGACCATTCTCCTTCCCAACACATTTGATAATTCCTTACAGAAAGAGGCAGCTCTGTTCCTCTGCCACAACTGAAACCGAGATGACATTTTAACAAAAAAGCAAAACAATATTTGTAGTGAAGTCAGGGTAAAGCATAACATTGCAGCTTTCTCAGAAATTATTGCAAGTAAAGATCAGCAATGCATTCATACCTCAATTTCTCTGACAGAATAAAATAGTTTACTTACCATCACATGGCCAAAACTGACATCAGGTAGCTTAAATGAAGATAACAAAAGAATTATTCAGAAGAAAACATACATATTGCTTCATATACATCTAATGTTCCATAGCATTCCTTAAACCAAGCTTTTAAATATATTTGTCCATAAAACACTTTATGCTGAATATTCTGTATACTTTTAAACTGTGTGAAAACTCAGTGGAATGCACACCTAGTTTCCATCCACTTTAAACCTTTATTCAACCCATTATATTTATTTATTTAGCAAACAATAACAAAGTGAGCATTTGTTCTTGTGTTCATTTAAATCGCATCTATGTTGCAAGCTTACCCTCATCTTCATTCACATCTGGAAATATATCCTACTCACAAAAGTATTCATGACTTTTTCACTTAGTCTTTCTATAGGATGGCAATTTTACCTTGATCATCAGCAAGCTCATTTTAATTGTTTCATACTTTCTGTTGGTAACACTTTTTACCTTTTGTGTGCAATGCATTTTTACAAGAAGCTATTAGAGGTTTAATGGAGTTCTCATTGACTAAGCCTATGGCTTTCAGAGCTTTCTCTAACTCCAAATTCGTTTCAGCTTCTCCTTCATTAGTTTTTCATTCAATCATTTTCTATAGCTCTTCATTCAATCCCTTTTTACCTCAGGACCTATTATTCCCCGAATTTAGCGTTCTCTCTCTTCAATTTCCTCCTTCATATTTTTCATATTTGTCTTTGTATTTCTGATTCTAAATGTTCTTGGTTCCACCACTATGCAAAATGGCATCCAACATCTCAAACACGTAAGTTTTTCCACTGATCTTGAATAGGCAGCCCACTTCCCCTTTCCTATGTTTACACTGAGTTTTTGTTCTCCATTATACCACACAGTCTCATTCCCATAGTCAATTATGATGTACACTGGGCAATTCTTCCTGTATGATTGTTTTAATTGATTCTAAAGAATCAGCTTTTGAATTTGTCTGGGTATTACACTTGGAAGTGTCTTTATGGCCAAAATGCACATTTGCAAGTGACCTCCTCTGTTTTTATACTTAGGAACAAGCACCTGTGCCAGGGCTAAAAACAAGTGCTCATTCCCAGTGGAGACATTACAATCTTGTCTGTAAGTTTATAAATATTTCTAGGCCTGATAAGCTATGAAATAGCAGATACATTTGCATATACATTGATGTGCATGTCTTTGTATACCAGGCTATGCAATCTGTTTCAGTAGGAGTCCTTTATGACTACCAGCACAGTAATTGAAGGACGAAAGAGGCGTAGGCAGGTTTGCCGCCTCATGGTCAGCAGGCTGCTTCTCTTAGGAACAGCCCCCACTCAACAGGCACGTAACTGCTTCTGCAGTTACTTTGTTTAACTATTTTCCATCAGTTTTCAGAGCAGATCACACCACAAACTGGGAAGAACTCGGAGGAGTGGAGTATCATGGGATTACTGGCTGAGTGATTCTCTGCTGTCTGAGCTAGACACAGGTTAGAAAAATTTAAATGCTTCCATCTTACCGACTTTTTCTTCTTAGTACAGTTTGGTTTCCTGCAACTTGAGTAGTAGTTGAGGGTTGCATACTCCATCAGAGCAGCAAAGACAAATAGAAAGCATACAGTCACAAACAAATCCATGGCGGTGACATACGAGACACGGGGTAACGACTTTCTTGCAATGGTACTCAAAGTTGTCATGGTCAATACTGTGGTGATGCCTGCAGAGAGAAACTTGATTTAATTGTATGCAACGTCGCTTCCTCATCTTGCAGAAGACTCTTTGGAAAACATACAAACCCACACAAAACAGAAATCCCAAAGGGTATCCAAATAATGCATGATTTTCATTTTCTAGCATAAAAATAATGAAAAATAACATCAATAGAACCACTAGTATTTTGTAAACAAAGATTTCATCATCTGTTTATATTAATCTTTGCAAAAGTGACGTTCCCATGCCTCTCAACATGTTTTTCCTCATCTCTTCCTTTTTCTGCTCTTACTTAGGTTGGAGATGGGAATGAGAGAGAAGGAGAGAATAAAGACTTTTTTGAAGAAAAGTATAAAGCAGAAAAGATGCTAAACCCAGAATAAAAAATAAGAAGCATAAAAAACAATTAAGAAAATGTGGTCCTTTTCACATTGTTTCTGCTCTCATGGAAAAATTTTCGTTCAGTAAAGGAAAAAGAGAGGGAAAAAGAAAAGAAATTTTGCTGCAAAGTTCTCACTATGAATTTTGAAAATATGTTCTCACACCTCTGCTTCCTTGGGAGTCCTCCACTGCTATTTTCCTTCTGTGTTAGGGAAAACAGAATCTCATACAAACTTCAGATATAACCTTAATGGAAATAGCCTTTTTAATTCATACAAAGCACCACATCTTAGATTGATTTAGCAATAATGAATATAAGGGGAATTACTTAGTGTGAAATATCCCGAAACAATAAAACCAGTCCTAGAATGAAATCTATGGGGTATCAGTTATTTGGCTGCTGGTAACTCATATAATTTCTCTTCATTCATGCCTGAGGAATAGAAGTCATTTCATTCCTGCTTTGGACTGATGCTTTTAATAATTTCTTATGAACTGCAGCCCTTCTGAAAGAAAAAATAAAACACTGCAATGGCTTAGGAAGAAAAATAAAGCTCTCACTCAAATAAGCCTCAAGAGAGAACCTGCTCTAAAAACAACATAACCATAAGGTAATCTTTCTTTTTATAGTTAAAGTGATATTTAGCAATGGTACACAATGTTTGAATGGCAGGGGATGACTGAAATTATGCTTTATAGTAAAGTTATTTACCACAAATGGCACTCTGGAGAGAAAGAAATATCGGTGGATTACTTTTGATGACTTAATGTTTTGAAGGAATGCCCAGTGCCCATCTCTGATTTGTAGCATTTGATAGAAACTACAGAGATTCACAAGAATAACCCCACCGCCATTCAATTCATCAGAAAGTCCCTGGAAGAGTCAGAAGGCATATTATTGCCTGGTCCTCAGCTTTCTTCTACAATGAATAATAAATAATTGTATTTCTTAAATATCGATTACCCAGAAACAAACAAAAAACCACCCCCCCCACCTCCCCGAAAAGTCACTGAAGAAACACAGCTCAGTAGTCAAGATGAAAGCAATGCTGATAGGACGTGGGAAATGCAGACTTCCTACATAGCTTGGACATCTAAAAGCTACTGGGTAAATATTTCTGCTTCCTGCCAACTGTGCCACCTTCAATAAAAGTACATGTGGCTGCCATGATCCAGTAAGCTCTCTGGACTCTTCAGCAACCATTCCGGATCTAGATGAAAAAGCTTCAGAGACAAACTCGATGCTTAGCCATTCATCACAGTAGTCAACTGCAAAGATGTCCAACTGCAAAAGATGTTGCCTCAATAGCCATGATTTGGCCCTTGCTAACTATAAGTTAGTCTTTCTGTATGACTATGAATACAGCCTTGGGAGTCAGTAACTTCAGAAGAACTCATCCAGACTATGACATACTCTACATATGAAATGAAGTTCCTTAATGCTTTCTAACCCATGTTTAGATTTCTAACACAAATCTGTCCTTTACAGAGCTACATGTGCATGCACCAGCTGTCATTATTTTACTACCTTTAAAAGTTTCCTCAAAGCCTATAGTCTTCTTCCAGCACAATATACGATGTCCTTTTTACCTGGGCTCAAGGGAGAGTTTTTATTTCCCATTCATCTTGTGAAGGGATCTCAGATTACTTTAGGACATTCTTTTATTAATACACAAGAAAGAAAGAAATAAAAGGAAAAAAAAAACTTGCAGTGGCCCAATTTTTTTTTCAAAAGTCTGCAATTTTTCTACTGAATGCTGTATTGACAATGAAATATTTTTCCTCTGTTTTTACTGAAATGGAGATATAACTTTGTATTATTTGTGACAACAGGTATTGTGCAGGTATCTGCAATGACGATCAGCTGCCAAAGTGACAGTAAGTCAGAAAAGTGTAAGAAAAATTACCATTAGCCTCTGTGCTTAAGTACAAAAGTCCTCAACTCAGCCTCAATGCTACAGACATCCTTAAGTCTAAATGTAAAAAGCCTACCTGAATTGAGCTTGAGACTGTGAAAACCTAGAAGCTCTAGGTGAGAACTAAGCAAAAGCAGCTCAGTAAATCTTGTTGCAAATGTCTCACTGATACAGAATTGGGGAGTTTTGGATGATTCTGGACTAGTTTTAGTTTATTAAAACACTACAGCAATCAATGGTGCAAGATTTATTTTTGTTTTAAGATATGAATAGTGACCATCCT
>VZTM01031673.1:577-28719 GCA_013400555.1 Jacana jacana
TTGTGTTTCCAAGGCACAGCCCAAAACAGAAAACTGAGCCAGACCAGAACCAAACAAACATGGTGTTTCTGCTCACAGAAAGGGCCCCCCTGTACAGCTGCCTGCAAAATTTTATGAACTCTGGTTCCAAGAGAAGACAGCCAGCAGATGATGACTTTAATTACTTAGAAGAACTAAAAATTCTAGTTCACTACTCCACTGATAACATTTTCAAAGCTTCAAAAATTAATGAAATGTATTTCTTTGAACCAGCACATTTCATTATGGTAAAGACTAAATAACAGCAGCAAGCTCATAACAAGCATATTGTTCATACCAAAATTAGCTCACTAATTAAGAGTAAACAGAAAATCAGAAGTGTTCAGGTTTAACAACAGTGCATGAGAAAAAATCCCATTTACATGAAGAATGAAACTGAAGATAAACTAAATCCTTTTTTAGCAGTTTAGAATGGGATAAAATGCACCAGGATTACCTGCTGCAGTACATAAATGCCCAGAGGGAAAGAGATGTTTTCATTTGTCTGAAGAACGTGAAAGACTGCCTACATTTTTCTATTCTATATGTGTAGAACATCTCTATGCAGTTGGATACAACACAAAAGTGTTATCAGGGTTCATCAACAGCAAAGTTTAACACTGTAGAGCAAGTCTTTTCTTCCTACAACTGAGACAAACTGTGATAAAAGCAACGGCTCATAACACAAGCCCCAATTCCTGAAAAGACTTCACAGCAGCTTTCTCAGTACAATCTATTATTATTGCATTTGATACATTTGTTCAATCTTTAAAGTATATTTATATGGATTTTCAGCATTAAAGACTATCTCATGTTATAGAAGGTTGCACTTATTCTTTCTATTCAACGAGGTATCTTAATGAACGGGGTTCAGGGGGTTCCCCTCCCAAGTGAAAACGAGGTACATGGTTTCCTAGATGAATTTGGATGTTTATTATGGCCATTCTCACTACACAAAATTGTGCTGCCTTTATTTTATTATTTGGTGTTGATGTAAATCAGGAAGAATACCAGTTAGCTGAGTTTCAAAGTGTTAAATTATTTGGTCTCTAATATCTCAACATTCAGAGAATGCCTTACAAATCATAGCCGGGATCACTCGAAGCAAACAAGAAGGAACTGTACCAAAGAATAATAATGGTTCAAGGGAAAGTATCAAGTCAGTAGCAGATTTAAACTAGTATGTTCTGACTTGTGCTTAAGCTATTATAAACTACTGCAGCTTTCATGTTTCTTTCTGGGTTAGTTTTTTCGGTTGTGTTTTTGTTGGGTTTTTTTCCTTCTTTAAATCTTTTGCAGATGTGGCAAAGAAGCTTGAAATAAAACCTTTTACAATAAGCAAACAATGAAGGGCTGGAATCCTTAGCTCCTTTCCTAATTACAACCTCCACACAAACACAGGCTTCTGCCATGCTATAACACACTCAGGCCTTACCTTTTCCCACCATAAACTTTAATCCCCGTTACCACAAACTGACAAACAGTTTTACCCAGTATTTCTCACTGCCATACAAGCTCTGACTTTACACTAAATCAAGAGTGATATTGCACAACACAGGAGAAACTCATGAAAGCTTACTTTCCTTCCTGGTAAATATATACTTCATATCACATTCCCAGTTTCACAACAGAATGATTAGTACACCCAGCCTGAACGCAGAGAGCTGGTTGAACCAGAAATGCCATTCTACTAAATGCTGACTGGGTTTCTAAAATACTAGTGAGGAAGAATTGCTGGTAAGCTTTGCACCATTTTAAAACTACACGATTGTGGATGCTCTAAATTGAAGCAAAACGAACACCAGCAAAATACAAGCACCAAAGAACTATTTAGCTATGAAAAATCGTAATTCTCTGCTCTTACTTTCAGAGATTCTCTGTAAGAGAAGAAAACCAAGGTTATGTCAAGTTTTAATCTTTTGGAAGCTCCCTTCTATATCTCCTGTCCACCATTAATTTCTAACAATGCTCATTCTAACTAAGCATGACATTTTTTCGTAACCATATCATCCATTTTTACTTTATATAAACTTTCATTAACAATACAGTATCCAGAATGAAAATACAGCAAATAAGAAATTTTGTAATATTCACTAACACACCACAGATAGTTTTCAGCTTGTTTTTACAACTTTCCTGCACAAATACACGAGCAGTTTTCTAAATATAAGCTAGATGAACACCTGGGCAAGGCTAACGTTATTTTGATTTCCAGCTAGTGACCAACTATGGAAATACCCTAGATATCAACCCCATGGCTAGCAGATGCAAGAAGTGAAATAATTTACATGGAACCACCTCAGCAAGAAGTCAAACTGCACTCCTCTCATAGCCCTACTCAGCCAGAAGTCTTTTCCACGATATTTTCTTTTTCAGGTGAGTCAGATGACCAAGACATCTGCTAGAGACAGGAACAAAGAAGAGGCAGTGTTGCTACTTCCTATGCTAACCTCTGCTGCAAGGAGGAATATAAAACTGATGAGAAGTTTTCAATTCCAATGGTCCAGTCAGTCTCATGTTTTCTGCTGCAAGGATTCAATGGAGGACCAACACTTCAGGTAACAGTGAAGGACTTCAACTGCTTATAGCGACTGACATTCCATTTAAAAGGTTTTAGCAACTCTAAGAGCACTAACAAGACACTAGTTACTAGCACCCAACATGCAGCTTACGGAGGTTTGTTTCTCTCCCTGTCCTACACTACTCAAAATTGATGCTCTTAATATTATCTGATAGTTCCATCCACTTCTGAAACAGCTAAATTTGGGATAGTCGTGTAAATCTTACCTTCTAGACTACAGCAAGTTGGGCAGAGAAGCCCCAAAAATGCTAACAGCAAAACCACAAAAGACAAGCCAGATATTTCTTACCATGCTGAGAGCGTTCAAACCTTTTAATAACATTTTCAGATCTTCCCATTAGAAATACTACAGCACAACTGAACAAGATGTTAAAAAACAGACTTTCAATATGCTTTGTGTTTATATAGTGTAATACTAGAGATGATGGCAAAGTATTACAGCAAACTTTTGTGAAGTAAAGGTTAACTTAGTTAATAAAGAACTCAGGAAGAGGGAACCCCAACATATTTTGACACAATGTTGTGTGTATAGTACAACTTTCTGACAAATATGTATGCAGTGCTCTACATACACATTGAAGGATAAGGATAAAGGAGAAAGAAGGATAAACTAACTTGAGTTTGAAGAAGTATAAGATTATAAAAATCTGTTGCAAAGAGAAGGATGAGGGACTAATGTCTACATAGGAAAACAGATTCCCAACTACTGCTAATACATTACCATTAAGGATATAGTGAGGTACAAAACCAGCATAGTATAAAACTACTTACCTATGACAACCTTTGTAAAACAGATAGACACGCTCAAATGAGTAACAATGTTTCAAAATACGGAATGTGAAGCCATACAGCTATCTATGCTTAAGGAAACGGTTAACAGTCAGCAAGAGACAAGTAACGTTCAACTTCAAGGCAGTAAGAAGTTTAACCTCTTCTCTCCAAGAGAAAAATACTGCAATATTTATTCTGATTTAACAGATCACCTAGGTTTGCTGCCCATGTAATAACAGACTAGCAAGTCTCTAGTGGCAGAATGTGCCACCCTACCATCATTAAATTTATCCACCTTTCCAGTATAAGCAAGAGCCGGCTACACGTGGCTGTATCTACCCATAATGGTCAGGGCTTCCCCAAGCCATATCTTTAAGCAGTCACAGCCCCATCGCTGCTCAAATCCAAAACAGAAAAAATAACAATACCGGGGGAAAAAACAACCCAAACACCACAAACAAAACACAAAATGCACACATACACACACACCCCTAAAAAAACCCACAACAAATTAAAAAAGACAGGAAAGGACTCGGGCGAGGCCACCACCAGACAACCGTACAGCAGGCAGGGAAGGGGACCACACGCCCGCTCTCAGCCCTAGCTCTGGCCACCACCTCAGCCCTCCAGCACACCCCATCCCGCGGGCCCAGCGCCGCGGATCTGGGCCCTGAGCTCACTTCATATCCCGCGGTCCTGAGGACGCCCCAGCCTCGGCAGCCCTACAGCACTTCACTTGTGCACACACCCAACCACCGCCGTCGGCGGGCCGCGCCGGGACTCAACCTCTTCCCGGCCCTGGCCACACGACTTCTGGGCCGCGGCCTAAAAATGGCGGAGGCAGCCGCGCTTCCCAGGCTTCTCAACCCCGTACCCACCCCACCAGCGGTNGCCTGCGCCGGCGGAAGCCGCGCTCCCCCTTCGGCCCCGCGGTCGGCGCCAAGAGCTGTGCGCATGCGCATCGAGGGACGGCGGGACTGAGGGGCGGGTTCGCCATGCTGGTGCCGCTGGGCTGGGGAGAGCAGTGCCCGGCCTCCCGCTCGCCTTTTCCTGAGGTAAAACCCTGACTAAAATTCAAGCCGTGAGAGGGAAGCTGCACCCCCGACTCCGTGTTTGGAGGACGCTGCGGCAGCAAGGTCTCCGCTGACTCCAGCCACTCCGAAACGGGTAGTGGCGCGGCTGGGCAAAATGCCGCCTCGCTTCATATTAATATTCTTCTGTACCTCACGCAATTCCCCTTGGAATTCTATTCCTCTTTCCTCGTCCTAATCCCGAGGTTTCGAAGCACAACAATGAAGAAAACTTATCTCAATGATCGTAATTACCCATTTGTGGAGGATGGTGCAAATCTGAGACCAGTGACACATCATTAAGGCCGTTACAACCCGTGAGTCTTATATTAGCTTACAAATGTATCAACAAGTAGTAAAGCCTCCCCATTATAATTGTTATTGCATCCGTTTTACCCAGAAGTGTGGGTAAAGAGTTCTAGAACGTGGGGGGGGAGGGGAGTGTAATAAAAATGAGTTCTCATTAAGAGAGCTTGTGTATTTAAAAGGTTAAAATATCTTAAAACTGCTTGAACAGAAACATTTTGTAGTGCAAACTGAGTTACAGAAGGAACAGGTACTGGAAAGCTGGGGCCACTGACCTCCATAAAACAAAGATTGACCATGCCACCTTGCTTTTATCTTTGTTTTTTTTACTTAAAATGATTCTGATCTGCTTAAAGTTACTGTGGTTAATTAGAAAGGCACGTCTGGTCTATTAGCTTGCAGGAGGCAGGATAACACAAAAGCACAGAAATAAATTGAAAAGCTTGGTCTTCCATAGAAGGAACATTAAGTTTCCAGTAAGAGCTGAAATAATGTGTCATTTCTCTCCCTTTTGCAACATTGGTGAAACTCATATCTTTTCTGGAACAGTATATAGGGTCACTTGGCAGAGAACGGGGGGGCAGAAGGGAGATGCTGCCCAAGTGTTTTCTCATGATAATAGTTAATAACGCCCCTGACTGGCCTGTCCTAAACTGTACTTGTCTTATTACGCACTTGAGAGTCCCCAGGTCTCCAGCAGAGGTTAATCATCACAGGATCCCCTTATCAAAAAGGTCCTTATTGATGAAATTGTAACACGCTCCTAATGATTATAAATCACACAGCCTTAATTAGAAATCTCTTTATTTACATTGAACAAGAATAGAAAATTATTGAAGATGTAATAACTCACTGTCCTCGTCACGCAATAAAAAAAACCAAACCAAAGCAAAAAGCCCACCACAAGCGTATGCCACCCATGACTAAACTTTCCAAGAGTCAAGAACAAGCTTCTCCAACTCCTTTAGAAGTTCCCAAAAAAACCCCAAAGAAGTCACAACAGAAACGTTGAAAATTCCCAAATCAGGGAGAGGGCTTTGGAAGAAACAACTACTTGAGCCACTGGGAAAAGGCTTTTCAGGTTCTTCAGCCCCGATACTACAGGTGTCCTTATCAACATACAGGTGGAGCAAACAAGAAGAACCATGTTGCTTTCCAGCCTGAACCCACCTGTGGGCGACACGGTACTGGGGGCCCCTGTATCCACAGCTCCCCGCCCTCACCTGGCAGCTGGAGTGGCCCAGGGGGCTGAGAAACAGTCACAGTTCCCAGGTTTTCCTGGTCGGATAAAGGGGTTGAGGGTTAGTACTGGAAGCTGCGTTTAGTCTGAATGTCATCAAGAATCTGCTGTAATTCCTCATCTTCAAATCGGCCCTCCAGGCTGCAAGATAAGAACAATGAGGGTACGTGAAAGATTTCTGAAATCATCTCCTCCGGGTCTCAACACCATCATCACCCACCAGGAACCAGCTGTCACATCACCCTACAAATACCCCTCTAACCCCTATGCAGTGCCTCCTTTTTAAAAGACAGAACTCCCTCCTTGCCTGAAGCATCTACTGAATAATTTCAAAACGTTTTAGCAAAAAGGCAAGGAGGGTGCAGGTTTAAATAGACCTCTAAAAGAAGTCTGTACAGCCTCATTCTCATAAACCAGTGCAGTTTTGCTATGAAATCTTAGCATACAAGGAAAAAACTGTAATTCAGATGGGTGTTTTGTTCTCTCCTCTAACCTCAGGCCATGAGGTAACAAACCAAGAGATGAGGAAGTTACTGCTCCTTTGTACTTCATCCACAAAACAGTTCATCACAGGAGTAATATCTGCTCAAGCAGAAAACACCACCACCACCACCCCCCCCAAAAAAAAAATTCCTTACTGTGAGGGTGGTGAGACACTGGAACAGGTTGCCCAGAGAAAAGTTGTGGCTGCCCCATCCCTGGAGGGGTTCAAGACAAGACTGGATGCGGTTTTGAGCAACCTGGTCTGGTGGGAGGTGTCCCTGCCCAGGACAGGAGGGTTGGAACTCGGTCTTGACGGTCCCTTCCAACTCTAACCATTCTATGGCTTGCACTTAATTCAGTAAATGTTAGAAGTACTATTAGGGACAGGTACGAAGATGGCCTTGCTTGTTGGATCAATGGGTAGGTTTTCCATTATTAGAGCTGGGCTGAAGAAGGCATCTGCCTGTAGCTTGCCTCAGACAACTGGGAAGTATAAAGTAGCCCTTTCACGACACAGAAACACTCACCTAGGAATCAAGGCTTTGGCTTCCTCAGCTGTCTCGGGACACAAGTTAGCCAAACACGCCAGCTCAAATTTATGGAGCTTTTTCTGGAGCAGCAAACTGTAAGGAAAGACAACAGTTTGGTGAAATTACAAGAAAGTTAGAAATAGAAAAAGGCAAAAGCCAAACCAAATGGGTTTTGGTTGGTTTGGTTTTTTTCTTCCTCACTCTGCTGTTGGAACCAAATTAAATGTCTTTCTTCAAAGACTAATTATGTAACTGTGCAGAGGAAAAAGTAAAAGTTACATCTGTTAACTTCACATCTTCGGAACTACTCTATAAAGTCTAGAAAATCCTCCCACTTACTACAATCAGCTGTCATTTAAATGCTGAAAACAAAGCGGCCCTGGAGGCCTGGCCTAGACAAAGTACAACCCTCCATGAAGAAGTGTGATCAAATTTCTCGCTTCTTTGGAAAGACAAGATTGAGAATCACAGCACAAATCAGGAAACACCACTAAACTGTACTTTCAGAAATCAACATCAGTATTACACATCAAATTCTCCGGTGTAATCTTATGCCCCGACTCTTGCACTCGCCTGCGGACACTGGCAATGGTTTCCCGGTTTTTGAAGCGGCTGAAACGCGCTGTGTAGTTCAAGGTTTTCATGAAGACTTCTGAAAGCTCCTGCTCATCTTCCGCGCTCTCGTTCTGTTGCTTCCGATGCTCAAGAAGCATATGGACCTCTGAATTCAGAAGAGTTTCCGCTGTTTCGAACTCTACATTTGAATGAATAAACATCAGCACACACACACACACACACACACACAAAAGGTAAAGCATGGATGAAAAGTTTCCTACATCCATCTGGCTTTGGGCAATAAGGAAACGGACACCCCGCTTCGCTGTAATTGCTCCAGCCTTTTCACCTGTGACTGCGCAGCGTTTCATGCTGAAAACGCTGAGAAAAATTACTCCATTTTGGGTGACAACCCAGTGTCTTGCTCTTTTTGCCCACACGTTTTTTATTTGCAACCCTAACCTTCTGATTTGTCACATCTTTTGCATTATGTTTCCTTCCCCCGTTTTTGGCAGAACTTAAATTATGTGTGATTCCAGAAAAGAAAACCAAAACATTTAGAACTGTAACGTTAAAAAAAATTCAGAAGCGACGCCTGTGGTCTTCGGAAGCCCCTCAGTTCTCAAAATACACGTGGATGCTGCTGAGTGGTTTTAAGTAAATGAAGCCTGTTTAAAAGGTGAATTGACCCACTGAAATGTTATTATCAGGGAAAAGGTTTGCATGGAGTGGTGAAGCAGCTTGGGCTGAATATGGGTAAGGGTATAGACTTCGATGTAAGTGCAGTCATTGGAGACTATGCTTTTTGTAAAGAAATGTGGCATTATCCACCTCCCCAACCCCCTCCGGGGCAGCCCTCGGGAATTAATACAGCTCTGGAATTTATACTGAATAGCTTTCTAAAAATAAATAAGAATAATGATACACAGAGCATTGGTGACCCTAGCTACAACTCCAGCTCTGGACAGCCTGTTTCCTAAAACACCACCCTACCTTAACGTCAAGAGACATCAATGAACGAGTAACGATTATATCAAAACCCAAGAATCTTTTCACCATGAGCTGATGTGAATTTATATTATTATTATTCCTGCACACGCAGAGTGCTCCCCATCAGGAGCAGCCATAGCTTAGCAATCACGGCGTCCTTCAACACACAAACCCGTTTATTCTCCCACGTTTTTAACACCCGGGACTCCGTACCCGGTGTGTCTGTGGCCGGTTGGGCGCTGAGGGGAGAACTCTGTGGCCGGTTGGGCCTTTACGGGAGAACTCTTTCCCTCAGGGACGGCGGCCACCGCGGAGGGAAGAGGCTGTCCACCTCAGCGTGGCGGCNCATCGCCTCAGCCGCCGACAGCGGAAGTTCCTCCCTCTCCCCCCCCCCTCCCCAAGCCGGAAGCGCGTCCGCTGAGAGAAGGCGGGAGGGAAGGGGTGTCCCTCGGCTTTAGGAAATAACCCCGGGATTCAAACCTACGCCGTTCCGCCCTCACCGAGCTCGGCACAGCAGCTCTGTGTTGGGCAGTGAGGCGGCAGATGCGTCTTCCCCCCCTCTGGCTTCACTCCAGAAGCGGATCAGGGAGCTACGGCCTACGTGTTGCCACCAGAACGTCCTCCGGCTAGGCAGCAACCATTAGGAAAGCTCTAAACGTACCAGGATTTCTGACTAGCTTACTGTGATTAATATACCTCAGTTTGTTGGGGAGGAGTGTTGTTAGCATCAATGCCGTGCTTTGAAAGGGAGGTTATTTTTCCAGACTCCCCCCAGGTAGTCTGCAGACCCCCCCTAAAAGTCATAAGCAGGGTGAAAATTATGATAGGCCTCCTGACACTACATTATGGGAACGCTGCCAGCTTTGTACTTCCCCGGGAGACCTCACATGTAAGTGCCTCACCAGCCCTAAGGCTCTTAGAGTAAGCTTGCCAGACCTTACTATGTCATCCCCTGCCGTTAAGGAAAGGCAAAAATAGACTGTTGGGAGGATTTATGATGAAACCCCTCCTGTTCTCACAAACTTGCATCCATGCCTAGGTGAATCCTTTCCCACATTCTGGGAAAAGGAACGCATTAACAATATAAGAATATGAAGGATCAAGTCACAGCTCTTTTAACATTTGTTAACTGGATAAACATAAACAAGATAAAAAGATAAATTGATTGAAAACTAATTTCTTAAGCAGAAAGATGGACTGAAAATATCTCAGGCAACATCTGCCAAATTAAATGACTTCAGTTAGACTGACAAGAAAACAAGGAATTCCATTGCCTTTAAGATCACTTGGAACCCTGATGGCTTTGCAAATAACCCATCTACTCAGAGCATCGTGATTCTCAGAGCAGGAGGTGGCTTGCAGAGGTCTAAGTTATTTAATTGCACTTTTTTCTTTTTTTTCCCAAGCATCCTGTCTACTTAATTATACAAAAACCGAAACAATTAAGAGAAAGCTGGATCCTTTGAAGAGTTTATAGATAAATCTAAAATGGCTATAGTGAAAGATAAAGGTTCATTATCATTGATGGATGTGGTTAAGGTCTCAAAAGTCGAATAAGAAAGAAGTACAAGGATTTCTGAATGTAATCTGCCCCCCCCCCCATATTATTTTTAAGAATTTTTAAAAAGCACTTATAAAACCACAGTAAATTTTGTTCAGCTACTGCAACAAACCAAATGTAGCAGAGTACCTGACTTTTCTTTTGTTATTTTTAAAATGCACTAGCTTCTTTTTCTGTAATAATGAGTGTACCAGCATTTATCAATTCAGTTGGAAAATGTGCATGAAAAAGGAAGATGAGATAGATTAAAGTGAATGACTACAGGATGTTTCAGGCATGTTTACTGGTCATATCCTGAAATGAACTAATTAAAAAGAAAAGACTTGGCCAAATCAAATTTATCCTGAACAGAGCCTCTACTATTTCATATTCCAGGACAAAATGTATCCACCTTGCTGGACACGTTACTAGGCAGTGGATTGTTAGACAGACAAGTTCTTGGGTAATTTCTACATTGCCATAATTTAAAAACAGACCCACAACAAAGTGCACCAACACAGATCTTAACAACAACAACAACAAAGCTCAGTTAAATACCTCTATGTAATAAAACATAGAAAAACTAAGAACAAAGATGTCATATTATTAATATAACCATACTTTGCAATGTACTTTCCTTTTAATTCGCCATTAGAAGAAATGCAATCTTCTGAGCAGTTTTTAAGCTTTATAGCAGTAATTACATCTTTTGTGTGGAGTGTCAAAACTCCCAATTTAAAAATAATTGAAAATGGTTTGATGGATTAAAAGTGACAGTATTGGGGTATTAAAACATTCATCTATTTTCATGGTCGCCGACATTTCTAGCATGTTATAGGAATAGGTCAAATAGGGTGATATCACGCAGAATGTGCCATAATGGTCATTATTGCACAAAACAAACATGCTTTTTCATCTGTGTTCCTAAAATGTAACTCTTCAAGTTTAGGTTTTTATACCATTTTATTTTTATTTTTACTTAAAATTATATATCCAAACCAATATTGAATGAAATTGTATGAGCAATACATAATAATACCCGGTAATAAAGTGATAATAAGCCTCTAAATACAAGACTGTTGCACAATCTGCCAAGTTTAAAAATGCATATGTAATGACATACAACATACTATCAACTGTATTTATAATACATAGTTTATATCAGAATTAATCTGCTTGTAAAAGGTGTAGCAGACTATAAAAAAGGAAAAAAGGTTCAATAATCTGGATATTGGTCAATTTGTAGAGTTACATACTTGTTAAGTGACACGGTAACAATAGTTGTCTGGGCTGTGTTTTGGGTGTGAGTTTGGAGTTTTCATCAAACATTCACAGCTCATCTTTTCCCAAACTGTAGCAAAACCAGTTTAAGAACTTTTCCATTGTACTGCTCTGTACAATACAATTCCATGTGAGAGCATTCCTCATAACACATAGGTCACTATAATTATTTATTTGTTGAGTTGCATGGGAAAGTGTTCTTGTTTTAATTTTTATCCTCAAGAAGTGGCATTTCTCAATCAGTTACCCTATAAATTTATCCCAAAATATTTTTTGCAGGTTTAGAATAAAAATGCTCAAGCATTCTTCATTGGAAATATCTTGTAGAGATTTCTTCTAACCTGTCTGTAATTTGCTTCTGGAAGTAGCAAGTACTAAATTACTAATTCATTCTTATTTCCAACAGAAGTGAAAACAGAAGCAAGTATTTTCTGGAGAATTATCCTGGTTTATGCTGAGCATGGATTGAACTATCTCAGTGTGCAGCCACACGGACACCCTTCTACCCGGCTTCATCCTCACCGTGGGCTGCTGAGGGTTCCTGCGGTTACAGAAAGCAACACGCGTGACAGACCCTCTGATGAAAGATACCAGGCAAAGATTTTTATGTCTGAACCAATCCAGAGTGAAAACAAAAAATTCCAAGTAAGGAAAAATATATGCCATAAAAATATACAGATAAGTCACTGTATTCTAGCCAACAAAGCAGCTGAGAATATACTTGATAACTTACCTGGGCACACCACAACAGTGGGTGCTAGAGCTTTATGGTTGACTGTACCATTTTAATGAAACATTTAATCTTTAATTTTCCTGCTATTTTTCTTCACTTCCTTCTGTCGGGCCTGTCTTGACTATTTCTGTGCTTCCAGCCAGCTCTCATCCCATTCTGGCAATCTCCCTGGTTCTGAACGTTTCATGTAATACAGAGGTTTGGTATTCATATATGTAGCACCTTGTTCAAGGAGAAAGCTTTCATCTTCTCCCCCAGAAAGGCTGTGAGAAAGCGTATAAAGAGGACAGGACAAATAATCTTTATCCATTATGATTTATTCTCTACAATACTTCATTAGAGGATAGAGTTCAATTATTTACACTCAGAAGTTATTATATAGGTAGGAGGCAACCAAGTGTAATACAAAGAATTGGTCTGACATCTCTGCACTGAAGGTCAAAAGAGGTCTCCTGCTTTAAGGAAATAAATTAACCAAAGAAACCCAACAAAACAACATGTAGTTTCCAGAATACAAACATAAAACAGCACTAATAGTCAGTGAAGATTGCAGATGATTGTTAATGTACTATGAAAACAAATTATTCTGTGCAAAGGTTAAAATGAACTCTTAGATTTTCATACAGATTTCTTTTTTTTAATCTGATAAATTGTAGATATGTGATATTTTGACCATAAAACCTTCCCAGACTGAAATGACCTCAGTTGAGATTGACTGTTGAACATTATGAAAAAAAACCAAACCCAAACCTAAGAACCTCACAGTGGAAACATTCCAACACTGACAGACTCCAGTGATCAAAGACATTCTCCTGTAGTTACTGTAAAACAAAGACATTTCATAACTGCAGTGAGATTATTTCTCAGTTGTGGTTGTCACGAGAATAAGCCCTTCTAGACCAAAAGGCACTTGCTTCTAAGGATGAGTTAAATCCAGACCGAGCCAGGTAACGGCTGCTTTGAGAAGGAGTAGTCTAACCCGCTGTCCCAGTCAAGTAAACACAGAGAAATTCTTCAATCAATTGGCCGTTGATTTGGTCACCTCCCTCTCGAGTCAACCCAAAGGGACGCTTTTGTTTGGTTCACCTCTTTCATCCTTACGCATAGCTGCCATGTAATGATCTAGAAATGGGATTATTTCCTGAGACCACCTGTCCTTGTCATACATTTTTTCTGAGCTAACTTTAAACTACCGACACTTTTCAACTGATTTTATAGCTGGACCCTTATGGGACTAAAGCTGAGAGGGCCTGTTTCTTAGGCAGCAGACCAGTGTTTCTGATTTGCTAGCTTCTCTTCTCACTGCAACAAGACAAGAACACAGTACATATTTTAGAGGCATTTTTGTTTATTTATTTTTTTTTTAAACAGTCTGAGTGGGGAAATGGAAGTGGGAGAGGATAAGACTTCCCCAGTCCCAAACCATCATGCCCACTTCAGGCTTAAACCAACCAAGTCACTCAATCCTAAAACTCTGTTCTTTAAAAATGACAGCTAACCCTCCCCACCCCGCCCCTTAGTCATCCCCTATTCAAATAAAAGGAAATCAGGAAAACACTATACACTGTTGAAGACACGGAACAGGGCAAACATTTGAAAAAGAAACAATATTGTTGAAAAGCCTGGCACTATTATGCCTGCATGACCAGTCTCACTGAGCGTGCTCAGGGGTGAAGTTTTAGCACCATTTTTTTGCCTTTTTTTTTTTTTTTTTTCCTTTAACCTTTTAGAAATCAAATTCTAACATAGAACACTTGAACAGTAATGAGTGTAGCCCTATGTATCATACTGTTTGACAGCTGAAAGGTGAATGGTACGTCCAGAGCTGACCCCACCCTCCCCCATCACTACACGGCACCTGGGAGAGTAATTTCAAACCACTCGAGTTTGTAACAAGAGTGATTTATTCTCAGCAGCAGGAAATGGTGAAACAATCCCTCAATCTTCAATTGCTTCTCAACAACATCACAAGGGAAAAGTGGCAATTTAGAAGAACGACCCAGTACAGGAGGAAAGCCGGGTCAATATTGCACCGTTACACGGAATGGGGCCCCCTCCTCTCCCTCACGTCTCTCTCTCCTCTGGCAGAAGAACATTACAGGGACATGAAGCAAGACTGCACAATTCAGTTTGCTTCACTAGGAGCAGAAGGAGCAGCAGGGTGCAGTTCTGGTCTTTCCACCAGCCCTACGCCCTGCCACGCCAGGAGAGAATTTCAGGCTCGAAACGGCCGATTTTAAAATTACCACACGCACCCAAATTTTACAGATATACTCAGCCAAGTGGCTGTCACTCTGCTATGCACTTGTATTTTCTTTCCTGATCATTGTTGACCCTTTAATAATTTGGAAACCCCAAAATTTTACTTTTAAGTGTAGTGACCTCATTGAGAGAGTGTCATCCTCTAGTTTATGACATCCCTCAAGGACGCTGCAGAGTAACGACCGGGTAACTTGTCTTCCTCTTGGATTTAGAGTATTTCTTGTAACCATCAATGCTGGGAGAAGAGACACAGAGTACACCTTACTTTCACGCAGTCTGGTTTCCCAGCTCATTGCCTTGATGTGGTAATGACTAAACTGTGTCACATTTTAACACACCAGTGAAACCACACAGCTCTATTCCACAGGCCTGCTACAAACTGGAAAAATCACAGTTCCCAAGATCAATAGTCACACCAGAGTGTCTGTCCTATCAAAAAGAAGGTCCCCGAGACCGTCAGCTTAAGTTAAGCACATTTCAGCCATTACTCTCACTTGTATGACTACAGTCACTGCCCTGCAAATCCCTCCCTGTCCCAACTCCAGTCAGGCTCCATCACCAATGCTTGGACACAAGACTAGGTCGTAATAGAGAAGACTGTCCAGGGACATTCAAGTACCATGTCAAGTCCCTAGCACACACAGCACACGCTGTGTTTCTCTCTTACAGGTATAACAGCATTCTATTTCATAGCAGGCTACGGTACAACACACTGTCCAAAAACCCAGAAAACTGTGAACCAGGAGGATTCCTAGAGAATCCATTCTACAGTGGGATCTGATAATTAAAGCCTTCTAGGTTTTATTTTAAATAATGGATTAATCTGCAATACCATCCAAAGGTTTCTCACATCTTTAAGTGGTTTCTGTCCGTGAGGATGGGGTGCTATCCAGATGTTCAATCCTCCAATATCGTAATGTCCGCCTGGGATGTGTGGGGACTGCAATCAGCTCTCAGTACACAACAGATACCAGAGGTTAAAAAAAATTAAAAAGAACCTAAAAAATGTTTTGTTGGACTCCGTTGCCCAGGCTGCCAGGGGAATGCTCCTACTTGATCTGGGGGGGCTTCCATAACAAACAACTCAACTTTCTGGAGTGTCGGTAACACACAAGAACGGAGCAGTCCAAAGCGGCACTTTCACTCCTAGAGGTCTTCTGCACCTCAGGACAGTTCGTAGGCATGGAGCCCCGATCCAACTGAACCCCCGTTCGGAGGGAAGGCTGAGATAAGGCTTGGGCCCCTGAAGTTCTGTCACGCTCTCATCCTCCCCCCAGGTCAGCTGGAAGGCAGACTTGGCAACGGAAGCTAGCATCATAAAATGGTGCAGTAATAGAAGTAACTGGACCAGGAAGAGGAGGCATCTGCCCCAATGATGTCGTAGCCGTTGGCAGCAACTGGGGAGTGGGACTGGTCATGCAGCCGTGTGTCAGGAGTAATGATTGTAGAGGGGGGGGGCATGAAGAGTGCCATTCTGGAAACAATGCTGACGGGAAGCCATGTATTCTGCATAACTGATTGTCACCTTCTCACTGCGGTACCTATGGGAACCGAGTAAGAGAAAAAAACAACATAAACATTCATGCCAGGTCACCTTTTAGCTCACGTTCCCCTAACGAGGAACCCGATAACTTCATAAACTGCTTTGATATTGCCTCCTGCAGTCATCTGAATAACCCAGCTAAGCTTGAATTAGCTTCAAGGTCCCAAAAGTTGAGCCCTGTTCAAGGCAATCGTAATTAAGGGAACTCCTGAAGGAGTTTTCCAAAGGAAACTAATGATCAATTAATATTCCTTTTTATTCACTTGCTGTAGAAAAAAGGGGCATGAAAAAATTGCTTGAAGACTCAGTTTCCAAGACTAAATAACCCCAAAAGTAAATAACAGTAAAATACTGGTTATGTTCCCATTTGAAAGGCTAATGAAAGAAAACGATGGGGATTTGGGTAAAGTTACGTATATTACAGCACGTATGTCGCTTCGTCCACGTTGTACAATCAAAATTCACAAGAGGTGAAGTCCCTCTGAGACACCAGAGATTTCCAGGTGCTTCTAAAGCATTGCTGTACAACTGATAGCTTCAAAGCAGTCGTGAATTGCAGCAAGTCCATGTCACACCAGATTTTAATGAAAACCTTCCTCCTGTCCTCTCCTGTTAAAAAAAGCCAACCCTGCATACCCACCTCATTTCTCCTGAGGTACGGAACGACCTGATAAATTAGCGTTTCTATACAAAACCAGAATGTCCCAATTTTTACTAACATAAAGGGAGCTGAAACCAACAGGACAGCTGGGGGTATAGAAAAGCAAGCAAATTCTGAAAACCAGCCTAATTTGAGCAGGGTTTGGTTTGAAGACAGCTGTCACCTCCAAATAGCTATGCCACACACACACACAGATGAGCACAATGAGAAAAGGGAAAAATCAACCTTTTTAACTTTCAAAGGTCCTACTTCTTTTGGCCTTTCATGTGGATGACAGTGTTAAAACCAGTGACACTTCCCTTAGAGAATGCTAACCGCAGTCCTGCACGACTGAACATGCTGCGCTTCATTCCATACCCGTTATAAGCCTAACAGACCGCACTGTCGTCTTGCAGACTACATCTCATCTGGCAGAGGCATGAAGACTTACGTCATGTCCAAATTCTTCAAATTCTACCCACAGAGCACGATAAAGTAAAAGGAAAAGACGACTCATCTACTTACCTGGTGAGTTTAATCGTTTTCCTAAAATCATTGGTAATCGGAGCCTTAAAGCCACCTTTCCTGAGTAAGGAGTCTATGGTCTGGATCTGATCCCAGTCTGTTGAAAAATAGAAGCAAGGGAAATTTTCCTATATAAAAATGATGTTTCATAAAGATAAGAAAAGCATTAAAAGACCTCTAGAAAAGCAAACAACTAAACAGGGAACTTAAAGCTTTAGAAATACCAGTGCTGAACAGGATGTACATGATCTTATGCACGCACACTATCTGCACATGCCAACCCCTTTTAACTCCTATCGAACTGGTCTGTAAAACAGTAATTCCATTTTCCATACGGCCTCTCTTCTTATCAAGGTTTGTGCCTTGCTTCCGTTGCAGGGACCCCAAACTGTTTTATCACGTGCCGCTCAAGTTGAGCTCCCCAAGCCTTAAAATAAGATAATACTTAGCTCTTTACATAGACAAATTGGGATCAACCTGATGCTCTAGTGATAGCACAGTGCACTGCTATGTGAGAGATCAGAGTTAAAATTCCTACCTTAGTCTTTTGCCCCAGAGCCAGGAGGATGCGACCACTCCACTCTGCTAGGTGGAGGAAAGGAGGCAATATTTTGAGCAGTTACCATGGTGACCGCTACTATATTTGAGTGGGAAGTGTGCTCCAGAGGGGCCCTGTTTCCTGCCCTCATCTGGAGGATGCTACTTTAGCAAGAATGAGGAGGAAAGGGAATCTCCTGTTGGTGCTGTGCAGCCTGCAGTTATCCTAGTTGGTGGGAGAAACATAGAAGAGGAAAGATGCAACGCTGAATGAAGCTGGAAGATCCATACTTTGAGAGCCTCTATTTCTTAAGCCCTAAAACATTTTTACACTAAGACACAGCTGTGGGATAAGAGAAGGGCCAGATGAAAACCCAGCAGCAGCTGTATCGAGTGTCAGTTATCCAGATTAAGCCTGGTGACTCCACGGCACTACTATGAGCATAGCATTGCAATCCAAACCCAAAATCCATAGATTTATGTTACCCAACTCTGTGACACAATGTGTTGACATGTTTGGCTGACATCTCAAACCCACCTTGTTCCTTAGCAACCTCAGGTAAATACGTGGCTGTGCGTTTGACACCTTTCTCATTGATGAACTCTATTCTGATCCCATGGATCCCAACCTATAGATGGAAACGAACAGCCAAATAAGAGGTGTTTGCTAGTACTGAGTCCATGATTGAGTTGTCATTCCCACAACACTGTGTAACTTCCTCTCTCTGGTCAGTTTGGCTTTTGCCTGGATAAGGACATTCTCTTCCCCACTCTCTGTCCTTGCCAGGCAGGTCTCACAAGTAGCTCTTCTTGCAGCATGGAGGACCTCTCCCTCCTTTCCCAGACAAGCCTAACCAGCCTCCCTACCACTTCTCCTGAAGTAAGTCTTGTCAGAAGTCTTGATGGTTTTCCACCTCTTCTGATGGGCAAGAAAGACCAGATCTCTACACAAGAATCACGCCTAAAATAACCCAACCACAACGTCTGTTTAACCCATCTTCAACTACATATTCCTCCAAGTACAAGGTCCTAAAAATGATTAATACCTTTAGTCTTAACTACTTTTTATTCCCAGTTTCTGTTCACAGCATGAAAATACTTGCCAGTTTTTTACATATTTACACCTATCTCCTGTTGGGCCAAATCCATAAAACACTTTCACGTCTCATTCCCATTGGGATCCCCTCTGACCAAACACATATGGCTAGCCCATCCTCTTCCTCCCTTCTAGTTTTCCAGCCCTGTATCTTCTATTCCCAGATTCAATACCCGTAACACCCCTGTAACAAAAGAGACACATCACTATGTACTAACCCGAACCCGAACGGAACGAGAGAGTGATGCAGAGTTCCAAATGCACCTGTTCTCACCTCCCAGTCCAGGTAGTCACTGGCATCCTCAAAGTTAGTGAGGAGGGAGACAGAGCAGAAGAGTTTGGGCAGCTCCTCGCGCGTCAGGGGGGGAAATCGGCTGTCCTTAAGTGCACTAAAGGGAAGAGAAGATACATTGCCCAAGCATCAAATTAAACCATCAGACGCTCAGTTATTCCCTTTTTGATTATGCCTCAGTGAAACATGTTCCTCTTTGCTACTGCAGAGAAAGTGATTTGCATCTCTGCCTAATCTAATGAACTGTAATAGGCAAAGCTTCCTGCCGCTATCCTCCACTTCCTGCAGCTGGAGAGAAGTTCTGTGCTCAAAACTGTCAGTATGCAAGACAGATTCAACATTAGCCTTAAAATGCGAACCAAAATTCACCTGTCACAAAGATATTCCACTAAATCTTGATATATGAACTCACCCTAGCTAGCATACCTTCCTCAGGTTTATTTTAGTGTGAAGGATATTAAATTGAACTATGTCTATACAACACCTTAACCTTGAATCCTTATAGATCAGCAGCAAACGATGAAACTCATTTCAGATTTACATAATTTTCAACATAAATACCTGGTTAATGTGTATTCCCTGAGTCCTGAGTGAAGATTCATGGCTGAAAAGGTCCCGATGCAGCCACGAAGCCGCTTGTCTCGCCCCGTCTTCCACGTCACAAAGAGTGGACTGAAAAGGGGAAAAAGAGAAATACTCCAGCCTCTAGAGATATTTGGTTGCCTGGGGGAGACCAACAAGGTGTAGAAGAGCACATATGAGTGCACTTGCTTTCTCTCCCTCTAATAAACCCCAGCAGGCATACTCTTTCACCTGCTACCTAGCAATAATAAAACCCCACACCCTCAAAATGCAAAACCCAACATCTCCCCCCAACTTTCCAGCACGCTCCTTTCTCTCCAGCAGTACTCTGCAAGCCCTCCACATACACCTTCCTGGCCAGACTCTGTGCTGCCGTCTAACGAGCGATAGGGTTATTTGACCTCCCCGATTACTTCTGTAAGTAACGGCCTCATTTAGTAGCATCTAGTAGTTTACGTGACAACCCGTATCAGAATTAATATAGGTGAAGCAAATAAGATTACTTATTTATAGTACCATCGAGCCTGAAAGATCCCCAAGCATTCTGCACATCATCTATAATTCAGGTTTGCAATACAAGCTTTTCTTTTTTTTTAAAAAGGATAAAAAGCAAGCCAAGGTTTTTTTCCCTTGTTATTTCCATGAGGATCTGACTTCTGGGTCCATCCCCGGTGCTCAAACAGTTTACAGTCACGTCCTTTTGCTTACCTTACGTTTGATTTATATTTACACAGATTCTCCCCTGTGGAACACACACCTAAATCACTGTATTGTTCCCACTCAAACATCACGTGGATTTCAATTTCCTCATGCTATCTACTATCATGCATTTACAGGCAGAACAGTAGATGCTTAAATTCAGCAGGCTCATTTCAATCTGTTAAACTAAAAGCTATGATTAAGCCTCAAAAACCCAAGAAGTTAAGAACTCTGGTATTCAGAAATGCTCTATGAAGAGGTAAACCCAGTAAAGATGACTGTGAATATTAAATGCAAAAAGTTCAGTTCTACACAAGTGAGTGAAATTGCAAACAGCTGTAGAGAGAAAGAGTTAAAGAAAAAAACAGGACAGTGGTGGCTGTAGCTCTACAACAACGTCTGAACATCTGGAAAATTCTGCACAGCAGCTGCTGAAGCCGATCTAATTATAAAACCAGGATGAATGATCTTACTTCTTCAGATTACAGAGCACTGAATACAAGATGTGTTCGCTTCAAACCCAAGCATCGATGACAAAGTTAGCCATTAGTGATTCCCAACATCTGTCTGCAGATGTCTGCTGAACTTTCAAAGGCAAGTAATACCACAGAAAACACACAGTGTTAGGAAAGTAATTGTCTGAGATTCAACAAACACAGACAAGAGTTCTAAACCATGAAGACAGAATAACTGATTTCTACAACAGAGCACAGACACTTACTTTCCTCAAACCCTTGAAGCTCTTGTAAGCAATATATCTTTGCAGCAAACATCGTGAAACACACTAAGAGATTCTGTTCAGACAACAAAATCAGCATGGAGTGTGGATGACTTCTCAAATACAGCAACAGCATTTCTTATGTCTAGGTAGATAGAACATCATTTCAAATGTGGCAATAAAGCAACGCCCAGTGATGTTCCTCAGAGTGACAGCGGAATTAAACTCCATCACAGCACAAATTCATCACTCAGGATCTAGTTACCAGCTGTGACCAATTGCACAAGTACTACCCAAAATAGCAAACAGCCTTTAAGCGATAATTGTGAAGTACTTTGCCCACAGAGGAAGTGGAAACATTCTTCCACAGTCATCAGCCACACCTTATGGTTGCTTGACCAAGACAGGGGATTCACTGTTCTAGTTTTCCACCTGCACTTCAAGGCACTTTCAGGATATGATTCCTTTACAGTTTAATCTAGCTACCATATGTTGAAACAGAAAAGAGAGAAACAAGAGCATCAGAAAATACATTAGAGAGCTTATAAAGGAGAAGATACTAAACTTACAAAGGAGATGTCTGAGAAACACTACTGTCACAAGCTCAGTGGAAATTTAGCTTAATCTAATTAAAGTTTTGAAGCCATTACTTAGCCCATGTGACACTCATCCCAAGCAAAAAAAAGGGAAGGGAGAAAATGAAAAGCATCGCTGCCAGAACACAAATCTAAGTATGTTCCTTCTCTTCAATTCAAATTACAGGCCCACATTTCCAATTCACCTCTGTCCCCTTCCAAAAATAGATAAAGAAGTAAATAAATAAATAAAAAGATGTTTCCACTGAGCTGTGACACAGCTTTTTGTGTCTATAATAGAAGAGATATTAGTAGAAAGCACAGGATAATTACATCCAGAAAGCCACCATATTTTAAAATATCTTAAGCCATATTTTAAACCATTTTTCACTGTGGTCCTAACAACTGAGGCATAAAAGACACACGATTTCGTACGAGTACATACAATTTCACCATTGCAAAGTTTTTCACTGTAGACAAGATGTTGTCCCTGCATCTGAATAATAAATACACTTAGCAAATTGCAGGTGCAGCTGACAATAAGTCAGTTGTTCCACAGCTCCTCCCTGAAAAATGTATTTCCCAGATGTGCTGAGGAAAGTCTTTTGCCCGTGTTCACCCACAAGCACTTACCGGCACTTTGCAGCCATATCCTGAGCAGATTATGGCAACCATTCCTCCCCCAGCCACAACATCCTACTTACGGTGTGTTTGATTAGGGTTTGTCTGGCTGAGGGGAGGGGAATTTCAGCAACTGAAATCCAGCTTCTCCAATTCTAACTACAAAGGGAATTATGAAGTAGCAAAACGTACTTTGTTCAGATCAGAATTTAGCCGTGCTGTCACGGTACAGATTTAATGATACCAGTACCTTATTGTCTGACTTGCATGGCAACTAGAAACTTGCACGGCACAGTTTTAGTACCAGTTTGTAAAACCCAGTATTAAAAAAAAAAATATCAAAACCTGAAGTACAAATGTGGAAGGAGTAACCAATTAAATATCTGCATGTCATGTGGGATCAAAATTGTAATTTTTCAGTAACCTGAATAGCAAAGGGGATATTTTCTTCAATTACCAAATCAATTCAGACACAGCTATGAAGCATGCCACCTTCTCTACATTGATTTGTGAATGTCATTGCTAACATGGACATAAGGCTCCCAGACTCCAGAGGTATCTACCAACTCCATAATTCCCATCAAGACTCTTGCCCGTGTATATATCCTCTCAAGCTGGTCACTGGAATTCATGATTGTTTTCCAGTCACAACCCTGTAACTTTTATGTTATTACCCTGTTTATGCAGAATCCTGACCTTCACAACTACTCTTATCTTTACATTGGGGTTCAGCACCACTTGCAAAGATCTGTTATCTGCGAAACAGGTTGGGACAATCCTATGCATCTTTCTATTCCTTCCACCCACAGCCTCTTTTCTGTCTGTCCAGACAGACTGCTGGTATATACCTTTGTTTTGTTCAGAGATCACTTACATCAGCATTAAGCCTGTTACAAATGACAGCAATGCAAATCATTTACCCAGTTTCACTTTGCTTACTCTTACCTTTGATAACACTTGGCTTGAAGTTCATTATGTTACTGTCTCAAGTGTGCTAGATCATCCCTGTCTGCTGCTCTACAAGAGAGCAAACCTCCTGCATGGCCCTGGGGTACATACAACTATTTGCTAGAAGCATCAGTGTAAATGCTGAAACACAAGGAAATGCAGGTAGGCATTTGCCCAGAGGGGAAGACAAGCCAGGAGCTGGTTTTGCTTTGGAGTGCTGAGTGCTGATCTAAAAGACTTTCCAATTATCAGCACAGAAACACCCAATGAATTATTTTTTTTTTTTACTTTTCAAATTTGGGCATAAAATTCCAATAGCTGGGATTCCCGAAAGAACACCTTTTGTTGAAACTAGTCAACAGAAACAGCAACAAAATCCAACTATAAATCTCCTTTAACACCAAAATAATGTATCTGTACAAAAAAATATCTCTTACTTAAGAGCACAACAGCAACAACAGAAAAAAAACCCTTTGCTTTTTAAGTGATGAAATAATAAGCAGACTAATGTGTAATTTTCTAAAAGGAGCCTACTTCGGTTAGGTATGAAAAACAACAGAAGTATTTCATTTCAGGGAGTCCCTGGAACTATTCTATATTCTAGTCCAGAGTATTTCTCCGTTCACTTGTATTTACAATATTAAACAGCTTAGTCTGTGGTAGCATTCAGAACACGTATCCATAATCCTGCTCGGATAATAACGGCACGGATGCGCAACCTACATCTACGCCGACAGCCAGTAAGATGGGGAGACATTCAATACACAGAAAGAGTCCTTGACCTGTTTAAGCCATTGTTCCTTTACATCAATTTAAAATTCATTAACTGAAATTAAGGATGTCAACAACTCTTTATTGTGTCTGTTGTTCTGGAGGTGGCCCTTGGAGGAGTGTCAGAAGGTGTATCTGTCATTGATCTTTACCATATAATTCTTCCACCAAACGTTTTAACTACATTGACATTTCCACACCTACACCTTCAACCTTCAGACAAACATGAGCTAAATCTCACCAAAACGAAATACCATCATAAATCCTTCTCCTTACTTTGTCTCACACACACCTCCTTTCTTCCTAACCTTGGTATTGTCCTTGAAAAGTTAACTCTCCAGTTCTCCCCGTGTTGCCCAACCAGCACTATCTCCGTAACACCGGTTTTCAGTTCCACAACCAGCAAATCTTTGGTGCCCCTCCCTGCCAAAACCATTACCTTGGACAACCCAACACCCTTGTGATTGTCCTTGTCCAGTTCTCACCAGGTCAGCACCTGCTACAGGATGAGCTGGGAACTCGTTTCAACTTCTTTATTCCCTTCCACTCGCTTTGCAGAAGGAAAACCTCTTCCCTTGTCCCTTCACCAAGTCAGGGCCTGACATTAGAAGCAGGTTCTTCTTCAAAATAATGACACTATTGTACTGCTTTCTCAAAACTCTAATTTCAGTTTCACTCATTCTTTTAGCACAACATTAGGGGAGGCACAGTGCAGTTAATTTTTTGCAGAGGAATCTACTTACAAGGAAGGGATCAAACTTTAGCAGAATATTATCATGCAGTGGGTTTCTACTCCTCAATGAAGTATCTAACATCTCACACAATACATCAGACTGTGAGCCAAAGAAGCCCTGCTCTTCCTCATATTTTGTCTACAACTACACTTGCAGCCCAGAAGGCCAATCCCATCCTGGGCTGCATCAAAAGGTGTGTTGCCAGCAGATCCAGAGAGGTGATTCTGCCACTTTGCTCTGGTGAGACCTCACCTGGAGGACTGTGTGCAGGTCTGGAGCCCTCAGTATAGGAAGGATGTAGACCTGATGGAGCGGGTCCAGAGGAGGGCCACGAAGATGATCAGGGGCTTGGAGCACCTTTGCTACGAGGACAGCCTGAGTTCAGCCTGGAGAAGAGGAGGCTCTGGGGAGACCTAATGGCAGCTTTCCAGTACCTGAAGGGGACCTACAGGAAGGCTGGGGAGGGTCTGTTTACAAAGGCCTGCAGTGACAGGACAAGGGGCAATGGCTTCAAGCTGGAGAAGAGCAGATTTAGATTGGACATTAGGAATAGGTTCTTTACTCTGAGGGTGGTGGAGCACTGGGACAGGTTGCCCAGGGAGGTGGTTGAGGCCCGTTCCCTGGAGATATTCAGGGTGAGGCTCGATGAGACCCTGGGCAACCTGGTCTAGTTGGGGGTGTCCCTGCTGACTGCGGGGAGGTTGGACTAGATGACCTTTGGAGGTCTCTTCCGGCCTGGACCATTCTATGATTCTGTAGAGCTAAACATGTTATTCCTTGAAGGCCACTGAAAGCTCCACTCACCTCTACCAACAAACATAACAATGGTTTTACTCTTTGGTGCACTTAGAGTGCATCACTTACTGTTTCTGGTAGACAAAGCAAGCAACAGAACGTTCCCCCGTCCTCCCTGCATATCATTTTTTCCCATTCCCCAGAGGAAACCCTTCATCCCTCCCCAACCAAACCACAGCTCTGGATGCTGGTCTCTCAGCTTTCCTCCCGCACGTGAATTTACTCACTAGGGGTCATTGGTAAATCGAGGAAGTCGTGGCTGAGGGAAACCATAGAGATGACAGTAGAGTACATCAAAGCAGTAGCAGCACATCTCCGCTGTCACCACCAGGTTCTTGGTGCTGTTGGCAGTTCCATTGGGCCGAGTCAGTGGGCTCAGAGCTCCTGAAGTCGGATTCATTCGAGTAATCGGGGAATTTCCTGGGCCCAAAGTCAAGTCAGATACGTTCTCCCTTCCATTATTCCCATCTGTGTGCTGGTGGTTCTGAAGAGGACCTGAACTGGAGCCTGGTACGGTTGTGGCCTGATTCCCATGACTGTGCGTTCCACTCCCAGACAATTTGGGCTTCTTCACCCCACAACAGCCAGCTGCCAGCTTGGGCTCAAGTGGAGGAACACAGCGTCTTTTTCCCATCCTGCTTCAAAACTCGCTGCCTGGAGCACTGCAGAACCCTGGCAAGGAGGGGACAGGGGAAGGAACAAAAGAAAGCGACACACAAAAGAGTTACAGGTGAAAACCCAACAGCTGCTTCCTTGCTTCTGCCACCCTGTCAGAGAGGTTTGCTTTTGTTTGCAACAACAACAACAAAAAAAAGAGGAAGAAAATCCTTGCAATGTGCAACTTAGTACAGAACTAAAACCAGTTCAGCAAGAGGAATGGGTGCTTTTACATACAAACTGGGAGAGCGTGTACACGGCACACGTCAAATCCCACTGTTAAAGTTACTGGTGAGGTGTAGCGAATGCTGCTAATAGGCACCTCATCACAGGAAATACCCCCATAACAAATCTTCCCATAAAGGGAACGAAACCGAGGGAGACCAGAAGCAGAAAGGACAAAAAGACTTTGGAACACAGTTATGCCCCCATCCACTACTTTTCCAGACCTGTTCACCCTCGGTCAATGCCTGCCCTGAGGGCAAACAGCTACTTACAAACCACCAGTGCATTTCCCTTCCCTGTTCTCAACCCAAGAGGGACAACACTCCGTGTGACACCTTCGGGTCGCACTCCCAGGGGTGCTGCCCTTGACTTAGTGCTGGCCTCAGCAGGACACAAAGAGAAGCCGAACCACAGATTATTTTCCAGACCCCAAGAACTGGAATCTGCGTTTACTTTCTAGGATTAAACACATCAGAAGTGCTCCATGGGGAAGTGTGTCAGGATGCGCAGCAGAGGAAGAGCTGGAGACGTAGCCCAGTCTCAACAGAGGGAAGCGGTAATGGCAGGAAACAGACATGGTATAAAAAAAACCCCACTGACAACCCCAGAACAGCGTGTCTCTTGCACACAATAGAACACTAGCTCTTGCATCACAAGAAAGGGTGGAACAAATACAAGGAGGAAAGCTTGTGCAAGCAAAAATGAACACAGATGATAGGCAAGTACCACGCATCAACGCTAGGCACTTGAGTAAGTGTAATACCATCATCGCCACGGGATCTGAACACTCAAAGGGAGGTAAAAACAGTTCCCTGCCTCCTCAATGGGGCTAGAAGCACAGAAACCTAAGTCACAGAGAACACTGCGGAGAACTGCAAGTCCCACTCAGCTCTTGTGAGTGCCAGGTTACTTCTTCACCCACCAGAGCATCACAGAATCTTTAGAGTTGGAAGGGACCCCTAGAGATCACCCAGTCCACCTCCCCTACCAAAGCAGGGTTGCCCAGAGCACATCACTCAGGACTGCACCCAGGCAGGGCTTGAAGGTCTCCAGAGAAGGTCTCCACAACCTCTCTGGGCAGCCTCTGCCAAGGCTCTGCCACCCTCACAGGAAAGCTCTTCCCAGTATTTATCCTATGGCTTGAACTGACAGCACATACACAGAGCTGGGGCCCTGAAATTCATGGTGTGACAACTCCCTGCCTTCTCCGCAGGTGCACACCACGTAAACTTCATCCATGACCTTTCCTCAGCCCGGGTAAGAGTCGTAGGATCCTGATGTGAAGCAGGGCTGGTGAGAGGGGTTGAGAGACACGTCCCCCAGCACAAACCCCACACACACTTGCTGGGAATCCTCACCTCCAGGTTTTATAACCTGAGCAAGAAACGATTCACCAAGACCTCATGGAAATTACCCTTTTTCCTTTGATCGCTACCTTTGCAATTAAAAACAAAAAATAATGAGGAAGAAGAAAAGTCTAACTTTGACAAAGTAAACATGTCATTTTTTTTTCCAGTGCCCGTTTAAAAGTTCCAGTGCTGTGGCTGAGCGCAGCGGCGGGGACGGACGAGCCCTTTCACATTGTCACGGGTGGCCACTCGCGTCCCGGGTGTTGTGTGTTGGGGGGGGAAATCATTATTAATTTGGCACCGCAACTCCTCATTTCAAAGCGTGGAGACGTGGCAGGGGGCAGAGGGGAGGTCTCCTCCATCCACCCTCCCCTGCAGCAGGCAGAAGGGGCCTAACAAAGGCGGCTGCCCTGCCCGGTGGCCGGCTGCAGCCGCGGGCCCCGCTCCCCGCCGAGGGAGGCCTCGGCCGGCCGTC
>VZTM01031673.1:28765-51937 GCA_013400555.1 Jacana jacana
CCCGGGGCCGCCGGGCAGCGAGGGGAGCTGGAGGACCGGAGCGAGGCCGAGGGAAGGTCCTCCGCTATCCCGGCAGCCTCCTCCCCGCTCGTGAGGTAATAAGGGAAAAATGCACATAGTCCGCCAGCCTCCCGTCGGCCCCGCGGAGCCAGCGCCACCATAGAGATGGGAGGACGCTCTGCCCCGCCCGCCCGGAACCATAGAGATGGGAGGGTTCGGCTGTGTCTCGCCGCTGCCGCCTCACGGCTGATGAGAGGCGAGGCCGGTTCCCGGACGCCCTCAGCACGGCCCGGCGCCGGCGGCAGCGTCCCGCTGAGGGGAGAGGCTCGGAGGCCCGTTCCGCCGAAGGTGCCACGAGAAGAAAGGTACCGACACGGCTCCCCCAGCGGGTTACCTCACACGGCCGGGCAGGGAACGAGGGCAAAACGCCGGTAATTTTTAGTTTAGGGAGGCCGGCAGGTGCTCCTGCCGCAAAGACAGTGGTAAATATAGCTTTGGCCACCGAGCAGATTTTAGTTACAGTGAGACATAAAACACATTTCTGGCAGTACAGTCGGAGTGTCACAACTACACCAGAACAAAAACTACTTCTTAAATACTTTTAACTACTTCTCGGCCCCTGTGGGGCACCTCGGTCCTTCCCTTCATCCCTTGGACCCAACCCTATGGGAAATACTGCAGAGAAATAGTTATTCCATTAAAACATGTTGTAAAAAGGGGCTCTCTAGATGCTCCCAAAGGAGAGACTTGGAGCTGGCAGTTCTGTCTCTGTGAAAGTCAAGGTGATCCCACCCTGTGAGGTGTTCTTGGTGTACAGAGAGTTAGGTGGTAGAGGAACCACAACCCTACTGTCTCATTTCCTCCCGAAAACACCAGCAAAACACTTAGGAAAGCCAAAGAAGAGGAGGTGGAGGTCCCAGTGTAAGCACACGCTTTGTGTTCAACCTCGAGACAAAGTAGCACAACTCTTCAGGATTGTGAAGTGGAATTTCTGTACATGTAGCATTTCTGATCTACACATAAAAGAATAAGGCAAGAAAACATCAGTTGGATAAATCTACTTGCATGACAGTGTCTTGCTTTCTCCTGCAAAATCTATACTGTTGCCCCAGCAGTAGGATACCACCATTAGTAAGAATAAAGTTATCCTAAGGTTATGGAATAGCACAATCCTTTCAGTCTAGATGACAGCCTTGAATACCAGCGTATAAAAACTATGGTTACTGCAGGAGTCTTTCCAAAGAATCAGATGAGAACAACTTAGAAGAAGGAGCAAGTTCTAATCCTCTGCTGTGGATTAAAAGAATCCTTAAAAGAATCCTTAAAAGAATCTTTCTCTCCCTTCCCACCAAAAAAAATCCTTACCCTTTGCTGGTAACACCTTTGGTTTAATCCAAAAGCCCTTTGCCAACACCATGAAACAGTTGTCAGCCCTACAAAAGGGAGCAAGCTTCCTGCAGGATCTTTAGGAACCTAGGACTGTTGGTGGTGTCCCTGTTGTTACCACAGCAATTGCAAACTCTCCACCAGTCCTGCATGCTCTGTTTTTGACACAAGTGGCAGTTTATTTGCTTCCCACCTTTTCACATCTTACCTCTCACGTTTTAATTTGGGCTGTGCCAGAATCTCTTCCATTTCAACACACACATGGATAGACAACACACTGTGTGCAGGCCTGTAGAACTCTAGGGATATTTTGATGTTTTCCTTCTTCTAGCCAAGGAAATTAGCAAATAATTAGTGTACCTTTCCTATTACTGAAGTTACAACTCTACTATAAAGATATTGTAAGATACAATGAATATGTTTTTATTTTAAAAAGTAAAATCAAGCTAATACGAACATGAGACTGCCATCCAGACAAGTCTCAATGCAGGATTTTTACATGTGTAAAAAAACCCACAAAACCTATGTGAATATAGACATTCTCTAGTTTTAAAAAAAAAATAATCAGAAATCAGGAATTAAATAGCAATTTTATAATGTAACTCCTGAAAGAACACAGTTCTGAATAAAATCAAGATAACAGTGCCGTAACTGGGTGAAAGAAAGAAGTATTCTTGAAACAGAGTCCGTGAAACTGAAGTCTCCTGCTGGGGAGGCTAAAAATGAACTGATTTAGCAACCTTTATAACAAATTAATGTTAAATGCACAGGTGCATGTGAAGCAATTGACACAGGAGTCCTGCACAGCCAGGACTTCTGAGCATCTTTAGGAGCTGAGCTGTGAATTAAGTTACCCTTCCCTCTGCCACATAAAAGGCTGACCACTTTCCTACATGCTGTTTCTTCTCCTCAAAAGGCTTCTTTCAAGATTTTAACTTGTTTTTGAGCTTTTAGGTTGGATAGATTCACTAGTATAAAGGTATAAAAACTGCTCCCATACAAAAACCTCCAAGTCCTTTATTAATGTTTTCGGGATGTATGTGGTACATACAATTAACATTACACCAGCTACAGGAACTCCTCTGTTGCAAGAGGTACTTCAAAACAAGTATCCCAGAGCACCAACATAGACACACACACACACACACACACAGACACTACAAAATCACTTTGAAATTATTCCCCCCCCAGCTTTTTCCTTTTTTTTTTTCTTCTTTTTTTTTTAAATTTTTTTTTATTTTTTATTTAACTTGACAGCTAGGACTTCTGAGTCATTGGAGATTTTGAATGTGGCAGATCTCCTAGTGCCGTGGCACTGGTTTAAGAAGGCTGCTTCAGACACTGGAAGGTCAGAAGAACAAGAACTGAATGGGGTAACTGAAAGCGGTGGAGTTTTCAATGCTTTGAAGCACGGCAGCTGTCTGGGTCGATACCTGTGTGTCACCCTCCTGGTGTCCCCTGCAGAATCTTCTCCTGCGTTACAGGCGTAAACACAGCTTGTGTACGTTTACACCTAAACTGCAGAACAGGAGGAGAACGCTGTCCACCACACCATCCATCACTAGTTCCAATTAGTAGGCACCGACACGTCAGGAGGGTTAAACAAATGGGACTGGAAAGACTTTAAAAAGGGATGAGCCTGAGAGAATTCTTTGTTCGTTATGACAGAGCAGTGACAATCCCTTCAGGTCACCAGGCTTCACACGTCCTTCTGTTGCCATCTGTTCCCTAAACTCATCCTTTTTATTCCGATGCTCCGCTTAAAAATAAACCCAAACTACAAAAAGCTTCAACTCCATTCTGTACAAGTTCTCCGTTTCCAGAGTCATTATTCGGGCTTTATACCTTCTCCTTTCGCTTTAATTTGGATACTTTCTTGACAGTTCCATTCTTGTTTAGAAGCTTCAAAACACGATCCTTGTGATCCAAGACCTTCAGCATAGAGTCTCGAGCCTCATTGATTTGATCCATCACAAGTTTACACCTCTGCATATTGCCCTGAAATGAAACACCATCATCATTAACAGCGGATCCCCTGGTCTAAACAACCATCACACCTTCTCCTAATCCCATTGTACCATTCTCCATCACTTGTAACTGATGGCACTGGAAACACAGGAAGGGTACTGATGTGGGGTTGGTTTTTTTTTTGGTAAAAGCCAGCTTTAGCTCCTAGTAACCACAGAATGTTTTGCAATTAGGGCTAAAGCAATTCTGCTGGGTTGGGAGGCCACAGGAACCCACCTGTATCAGTTCATTGATTCGATGCAAGTCATCGTCGGTCGCTGCCTTTTTCTTAGGGATGAGCCCCTCCTGCAGGGCGGTCAGCCTCTCGTACACGTCATGCTCCAGGTTTGTCTAAAAGACATTAGCATTCCATGAGAGGGCTCGCTGCTAGCCCAGGAAACATTCGCCCGCTTTAAGAAAGCTACAACAGAGAAGATGACAACCTGCTCCCCTCTCAGCTGCTCATGTTAGAAATTCAGAAGATGGAGCCTCTGACGTGGAGTGTGGCACTAGCGTTCTTACTAACGTCCTATTTACAGGATCGCTCCGCTTCTGAACAAACATGGACCCTAACCAGAACTGCTTCCCCTATTTCTCACAATACTATTCCAGGAATGCAGAGGTTTTGGGGAGTTTGGTGCTAGAATGCAGAGCACCTACCTCACCCCCAACCTGAAACAGAAGCATCCAGGAATGTGGATCAGTGCTGCCTCCTCAGATCAGCCGCACCATCCCAAACAGACGCTTCTTCAGACCTGTGCATCAGCAGGAGGGAGTTGCCAATTTTGATCATCTGTACAAAATACATCAGCTCTTATGTCTGGATCAAAACCAACACTCTTGTTTTCCAAGACACTTATGCCACATTCCTGAGAAAGGGGAAAGCATGTCCCACTCCCTTTGGGTGCTACACACCAAGCTCCTTTATGCTTTCCCAATGTCAGGTGAGCGTGTACTGAGTTTGTAAATATATCCTCCTGCCTTACACAACTCCGCCTTCCCCCACGCGGTAGGAAGCTGGCAAGCCCCCTTCACCTACCAGCTGTAGCAGCTGCGCTGCACAGAGATGGACCTTCCACCCTTGTGCACGACAGGATACACCCTTCTGATTGGCAATCTCCTGCAGCATTGCCTTCTTCTCTTCTGCCACAGGGGAAAGACAAAAGAAAGTTATTCAAATTTCAGGAGTTAACCCAAATCCTGCTATCCATAAATCTTAATAAATGAGGCTGGACAAGACTTTGGTTCAAAGAGGAGAACAGCTACGTGTCTGCCATGTGCCTGACCGCTGCGCTCCCTTATTAACAGGTGATCTTTATTTCCAGAAAAACATTATTAAAACCCATTTTCCCCCCATTTAAAGAATGTAGTGTTTCAAACACCCTGCATGAAAAAGGGTCCATCCTTTATTCCTGAAATACATATCTACCCTCTCCAAGTGTTTCCAGTCAAAACACCCCAGTCCGCTTAATAATTCTAGGATACAAGCCAAAAAACCTAAAAACCAGTATCTCTGTTTTTCTCATTTTAGGGGGAAAAAAAATAAAATCTTTAAAAGTTAGTTACCCAGACTACTTATGCTAAATCAAGGAAGTTCTTTATGAAGTTGGCACATTTGTTAGGTAGTGGGAAACTCAGGAAACTCATCTGCAGCACATCAACACCACTTGTCACTTGAAGGACTAGATTCGGTAGGAAGTTTCTATCAGTGTATGGGAATACACTTCTCAATTACTGTATGATTTCTTTCCTTTTACAAAATTACAGCTAGCTCTACCTATTTTCCTTCCTTTCTTTTCTCCCCTGCCTTGAGAACACAGGAGATTTAGGCAACGCCTAGCTAAGGAAAGTCATTAGCTTACTTCACCGGCCCTGGGTTTCCAAACTGCAACCAAAACCTTTTCATGGGATTGCTTATCCACGCCAGCTGAGTGCTCCTCAGGCGCCCTCAGGCGGCCTGGCTGAAACGGGGCATCCCAGATGAAGGAAACGGTGAACCCGCAAGAGAGAGGCTGACCTTTCACGCGGACGTCGCTGTATCTCTGGAAGTGGTGGTAAGCGGCCTTCCACGGATTGCGGTAATGACGGAGCAATGTGATAGGCGGCCTTGGACGCACAGGGACGTATCTTACACCTTCTTCATCTAGAAAAGGACGCAGGGACAACTGTATTATCGTCATCACTGATTAAAGAGGGGAAAGCGGGAGATCAGGATGACACAGTAACTTCCACAGAACTTCTGTCAAGAAAGGTTATTTCCCCTGAACGTCACTGTACAGAAAGTGCTGAGAAAGAGATACTGGGTTTCTGTATTATTTATATTTTTCAAAGCAGGAGAATCACAGAATCACATAGGGTTGATCCTTTGGACATCATCTGGTCCCAACTCCCTGCCAAAGCAGGTCCACCCAGAGCAAGTTGCACAGGAAGGTGTCCTGTGCCCGCACAGGCAGGTTTTTAACATCTCCAGAGACGGAGACTCTCCAACACCTCTCTGGGCAGCCTGTACCAGGGCTCTGCCACCCTCAAAGTAACAACATTCCTCCTCGGGTTTAGATGGAACTTCTTATGGTCAAGTTTGTGCCCATTCCCTCTTGTCCTGTCACTGGACACCACTGAAAAAAGCCTGGCCCCATCCTCCTGACACCCACACCCTTGAAGTATTTATAGGGGTTGATCAGATCCCCCCTCAGCCTTCTCTGAGAAACAAAAGGAAGCAAAAATCAAGACATTCCAGTAGATAAAAAAAGAAAACATTAGAGATGACATTACCTATATACTCCTTTGGAGGAGACTTGCGCTTCTCTGCCTTCACCAGCAAACTTTTGGCAGTGGATTTCTCATCATCGGTGCTGTTTGTTTCCATCATGTCCCCTTCCTCTGTGGAGATGACGTGCTGCTGCTTACGGGGTTTCTTCCTTGGGGAGGCACCGGGTGGCAAATCACTTGGGGGCATCGAAAGGTTGTTGGCCAGCAATGCCAAAGATGGAGACACAGTGCTTGTAGTCAAAGGAGGGACTGCTGAGAAGGAGGAAAGAGGAAAGAAAACCCCAAGCCATCAGCAGTGTCAAGGTAACACATTAGCATTGTCTGAACATCACCTCCAACAGCAGTTCCTGTCTCAGAGCATTGTGAGGAGAGTGAAGTTTAAGAGCACTACAGCTCCATGTGTGCAGAAGGCCAGATGTTAAGCCAGCAGCACTTGCCAGGGCAAGCCTAGCACTTAGCACACTAAGTTCTTTAACGTCTCATAAAGAAAAGCATGAGGAACAACAGCAGAGAAAACTGTCCCTCAGTTCCTTCACGTTTGAAGCTTATGCTAGTTCGATGCTACAAAAAGGAATCCGTGCTACCATCTGTCTTGTGTTACTGTAAAACAGGGATCTTTGTGCACATGCCAGCCTGGATCACAGTCAGGAGCGAGCAAATCCCTTTCCTCCTGTAATAGGAGACTTCTAGGGAATCAAACGGGACCGCAGCCCTCTCCTTGCAAGGGCCTACTTGTACTGCCAAGTCAGCAGGATCATGTCAGTAGGTTACTGCACCAGCCTGCACGCTGGGGGTGGGCAGCAGAGCAGCAGGTGGCTTGAAGGAACACTCCTTGACCTTCAGAGGGGAAAGCTCAATCAGCCTTGACTAATTCCACAGCAAAAAATTCTGGGATAGGACCTCTTCGACAATTTGGCATACCCACCATTGCCAATAAGAGACAAAAGAACCCCGAAGACCATAATGTTATCTGCCTGTGCTCCAGGGGAACCTGGAGCAAGCGGCTTCTTCCATCACAGGAAAACACCCAGCTTTAAGGAGGTCAATAAAACCAACAACTAAAACACAACTCCAGTAACTCATGAATGTGGGAACCATTCGTATCATTTTGCCATGGTACAGTGCCCGACCTGAGATCCATAAGGATTTGAACGTTACCAATCGTACCTTCTGATAGCAATTATGGCTAAGCTGGATAAGTAAGGCAATGCCATTAGTATTTTTAAGAGTTCTAGACAAAAATATCCATGAATCACAGGAGAGCCCTACAAAGTGACCCCAGTGAGTAATTCTTCACATACAAGAAAAGCCCTTGGACCTGGGCTTGTGAGAAAACTCAAATGAACCAAACTGAACTATATTGATACTGCTGCTGAGTGTGCGTTTAAAGCAAGGAACTCAGACTCTTTGGAGTTGGATCATTTGACTGTGAGCAAAGCAGTCCTGATGACAAGTGATTTCACAGGAGATTAGGGAGAAGGCAAAGAACAACTTTAAGAGTAAGCAAGGGGTAAGGGGAGCCTTTGACTGGTTCTGTGCTACCAAGAGAGATGCAATTTCACTTTCAGGATGGATGTGTTGAAATCCTCCTAATTTCTCCACTGTCTCAACAACAAAAAAGAAACAACCTGATGATTTACAAGCACCTACCAGATACTGGTCGCATTATATCCATAGGCTCCACCTCCTCTTTGATTTTTATCTCTGGTACCGCGGGGCCCAGCACCGCTGACAGGGCACCGCTCATAGTTGACGGAGGAGCAGGTGCCGCCACAATGGTAGTAGAAGTTGGTGGAGCGGCCGGGACAGCTCCTGGAATGGTGGAGAGAGCTGCTGCAGGCTGGGAGGTGGGACTGGCTGCTGCGATGATTGTTGGAATGGCAGAGGGGGGCTGCTGAGAGGTTGGGGGGACCGCAATGGTGGGCTGCTCGCCGCCTTGATTAGGCACTGCCTCCATAGACACAGTGACTGGAGTGGCCATGGACACATGGATTTCAGGTTTTGGCTTGGCGCTGTAAACACAAAAGCAGAACAAACTGAAGTTAACTGTGTCTCAGTCAGGACCATCTACCAGAGCAAGCGAGCCCATCTGGGTTCAGCCTACCCAGTCTTTCCTACACCCCAAGTAACACCTGGCTCAGTGATGTGTTTAACAAGAGGAGAAGGTGTCATCTCAGTTACACTTCCTCCCCCACTCCCTTTCTAATCCTTTGTACTTATTATACATGCTCTTTTCTTCCAAACACTGTAATAAGCATCCCTCATGGGTAATTCCAGGTAATTTCAAAGGACTTGTAAGAGGAGCAAGAGAGTTTCACACCACAGAGGAACAAGAGGCACTTTTACCCAAAGCTGTACTGCCCCTCGTGCTCTGTTTGCAGGAGCTCCCAACTCTGGGTAACAGTTACAAAGTCATCAATTTTAAAGCCCCTGCACTCAAATGAAGCAGATGAGAAGCTCCATTTACCATACCTCAGCATGAATTTCTAAGTGTTATGGAAAAAAAACTTCTGAGGTCTATCCTTTACAATGTTTTTTTTCCATTTGTTTCTAATGAAACTCATAACCACATCTTTTAAAAGGCTACTACTGCCTCAGCTTCACAGCAGCAGAGCCTGCCCATTCTGTTCAAAGCTGTCACACTAACAAATTCAAAATAGCTTGTTTTCCCAAAAGGAAAAAAACACTCCAATAGGCAAAGAATACAACTTTAAAAAGAACAACAAGACCAGAAGCTCCTGTGGTGCAGCTGGTTGTTCCCTGAAGCCTTACCCAGCAGGCCGCGGTGATCCAGAGGTGCTTCGCATCGTGCTCTCCACACGCGTGCTGGCTACCTCAGGCGGCTGAGGCGGAATTAAGCTTTTCCGGACTGCCAGCCTAGAAGAGACAGACACATCTAAGACACCCCCCAAAAGCAAAGGAATCAACCCTTTCTTGCCCAAACCAGGACAGGAGTTACAGCCTTACCGTTACACTCTGTCTTCGGTGTCATTGTAATTGATTTGCTACAGAAAGGCTCGTTTTACTTTTCAAATTAGATGCTTTATTTTCTTTTCAGATAAAAGACTGGTTCCTCTGGCCTGGTCTCACCCGTATTTAGGGCTTCTCCAAGAACGCCAGCTTTACTTTCAGTCAGAGCACCTCACTGAGCTGCCAGGCTCCAGTAGGGGACAAGGGAGTCAGTGGAATCAGCTGCCCAGGGAGGTGGTGGAGTCACCCTCCCTGACTGTGTTTAAGAGTAGATTAGATGTGGTGTTGAGGGATCTGGTGTAGGGGAGAACTTGTAGAGTAGGGCTGATGGTTGGACTTGATAATCCCAAGGGTCTCTTCCAACCTAAATGATTCTATGATTCTATAAGGGGAGATCTGGCCAGGCCACTGTCCTCCACCGCTGGTCCAAGACAGAGCAGATCATCTGGAACTAAACAGTGCTTGGACAGGCATCTGTTTCGTTCAGGTGGACTTCACTGTCAAAACCTGTCCTGAACATGGACGTTAGGCAGCACAGAACTGAATACAGAAAGTACTTGAGAGGCTAACTCAGCCTCCTGTGGGGCTAGAAGTCAATTTGCTGTCCAAAATAATCAACCTTTCAAATGTAAACATTCTTTTTGTGATCTGCCTCTGCTTCTTTCATTTCTGTTTAGGTTTTGCAGCCTGCAGCTTCTCAGCCTTAGAAAAAAAGGTTTCCACCCAAGTAAAAAAACAGGCAATTTTAGTCTCATAGGACATATCTGTTCCAAACATTTTCAGTCATTTGTTGGGAGGAAATTAATTGTTAATTCAAAAGCTGTCTCTTGCTTCTTTATTCAGGCTTTTTAAAAAAACAGATAACATAAAACATTTTAAGAGTTTAAGTTACTCCCTCCTTTTTTCCTAATCAGATTTCCCAGCAGGGTACTAATCCCATCCTTTCTACTCAACCACATATTCTCCTAAGAAAAGCACTGAAGACAAAGCATGGAATTCTAATTTTAGTAGATTATAAACTCTTTGGTTTCATTACACTAAGCAAGAAAGCCTCAAATCCACTTTCCCCTCAAAAGGTCACTTTCAAGAGCTAGGACACAAATTGTCCTTCTCATTTCATTACTGACAGCAAGAGGAAAGTATATCCTGCCCTGGGGGAGCAAAAGCAGTGTGTTTCATAGCCCAGCAGGTTACCCACAACCACTGCTGACTGAATAACCTGCTAGAACCTTCCGTATCTCCACTGAAATGATTCCTTTTAGCCAGACTAGACTGCAGAGAAGCACTGCTGAGGCGTCACCTTCAGTTCTACTCACCCATCCGTGGTTGGTTTCTTGCGGAGGATGCTGGGGCGCGGGGAGGAGCCCTGGGCAGGGGCACTGGCACTGGCACTCTGGCTATGGGTTTGCACAACCGTAGTTGCTGCAGAAGCCGTGTTGAACGTGTTGCTAATAGGATTGGCTACAATGGTGGCTCCATCTGCCAAGACTACTGCTGGGAAGGATGGACATTGAAATTGCAGAGAGAAGGATGGAGGGGGGAGAAAAAAGCGGCAGTTACTGAAGGAAATGTGATGAGAAAGCAGGTGTTTGCAGAGCATGGGCTGTCCATGCTCTCTTGACTCCCTCAACTTATCTGCAGCACTTTCAGACTAGTTCATAAGCAATACCTTTGCTACAAGCAATCTGGGGGAGCTGGAACTGTTTAGTCTGTGGAAGAGGAGGCTGAGGGGAGACCTCATCCCTCTCTACAACTGCTTGAAAGGACACTGTAGAGAGGTTGGTGATGGTCTCTTCTCATGGGCAATTAGCAATAAAAGGAGAGGGAATGGCTGCAAGCTGCAGCAGGGTAGGGTTAGGCTGGACATGAGGAAAAAATTCTTCCCAGCAAGAGTGGTCAGACCCTGGAATTGGCTGCCCAGGGAGGGGGTGGAGTCCTCCTCCCTGACTGTGTTTCAGAGTAGAGTAGATGTGGTGTTGAGGGATCTGGTGTAGGAGAGAGCTTTGTAAGAGTAGGGCTGATGGTTGGACTTGATCCCAAGGATCTCTCCCAACCAAAGGATTCTACGATTCCATGATCATTGAACCTTCTGCAGGGAAGACGGAACAACTGCTGCTAGGGAAATAATCTATTCCAGAAGAAAGGGAAAATGCAGAAATCACTAGGGAGACCACCAACACAACAGGGACAACAGAATAACCTAGAGCCTATGTGGCAATACATGCCACTTGTAAGCAAGCACATTCACCTGTGTTCATTTTCTTACTTTCTGCCAAAGCCTGTCTGGCCAACTGACTGATGCAGAGCATTTAGGCAGCCAGGAAATCGCCAGGCAATACACCTGCCAGCTTTGAAACAGCCTATTCTCTTGGTTGGCTGTATCCCATTTCTTCAGTAAATTGTTGGGAGTTTGATCAGACCAATCATTTTCTACTGAGAGATGGTTTCTATCACAGGCCAGGATCAGGTTACCAGCAGCTGACGGTTGTATTTTAATCACTACTGTCATCTAATGTGTTCAAAGAACATTGTTTACTTGTAAATTACTTTTCCCACACGGAAAAGTGAAAAGAATTGTTGAAGCTCAGGCAGTACCAGCCTTTTCCACTGGAATAACCCATTCAAGGTTACCCACAACACTCTGCCTGAAAAAAATCATCTAAGAAAAAGCTAAAAATCACTTGCTGGGAGAATATGCATACAGCTCTATTTAGTGTCTGCTACCAGACCAGGGAAAGTTTAATATGATCAAAATCAGAGTCAAGGCAAAAAAAACTAAGCCAAATTTTGTAGGGCAGAGGTTCAGTTGCTCTGATGAGGTCCAAGGCATGGACTTGGGCTGGTTGTCCTTACCTGAAGTCTTGGCGTCGGCCTGTGGCTGCTGAGCGCTGATTGGTGCTGGCTGCAGCCCCTGCGTGCCGATTGGTGCGGCAGGGTGGAGTCCTTGCGTCCCAATTGGTGCCGGCTGGATGCCCTGGGCGCTGATTGGTGCCGGCTGGATGCCCTGGGCACTGATTGGTGCCGGCTGGATGCCCTGGATGTGACGGGCATGGGAGGCATCCACGGTCATCAGCTGCATGGGGTTGAGGTGGACAGTGGAGGCCACTCCGACGCCAGTCTGAGCCGTGATGGCCGAGTTGGGTGCCTGGGCTGAAACTGGGAGCAGCAACACAGACGCCTTGTTAGGACTGCTCAGTGGGTCGCCTCGCTTCCCCCCTCACCCAACTCTTTACTTTTGAAAACTACTCTGCTTTGAAAAATTAAATTTTTTTAAATTAATTAAATAAATTAAATTAAATTTAATTAAATTAAATTAATTAAAAAATTAAATACTACTGGAGCAGTAGTAAATTGAGAGCAGCCAGATTGCCTGCCAGAAGAGTGAAACATTACTGTTCACTTCCACTCCTTTTTCTCTAATTGCAACGAGAGAAAAGTTCAAGTTTAACCCTACTTTTAAAGTTAGGCTGAAGTGACATTTGTCCCCAGCTTCCAGTCTTAGAAACCTGTGCACTACTTTTGCTCACTAACTTGTTTTACAAAGCCTGTAAGGACCAACATTTGGCACTTTCCTTTCTTAATAAAATAAATAAATCAGGAGCCTGAGCCATTTCTTTTGAAAAGACAGTCTTTCTGCAGAGCTTATCATTACATCAAAAAAACCTCCAGACCTTTGACTGTACCAAAGCAAACAGAGAAAGCAGAGACTCAAACAGAAATACCTTAAAAGAGGGCTTACTTCCCTATCCCCTTTCTTCAGCCACGTAACTGTAAGAAAAGTTTTCCTTAGCACAAGAGGACAAACTGTTCTAAAGCCAAGGACAATCTTATCTGACTCAGAACAGGGCCACAGGGTCCCACAGCTAAAAGGAACACAGAATCTTTAAAACCCTTCTGGGGCAGAGCAATGTTCCCAATGGAGCACCTGCTCTAAAGAAGTTCAATTCATTTGTTTGAATCTAGAGTTCTGATTCGCAGCTACGATTCCATCTGTCCAGCTCCACTCTACGGCGTATTCCATTTTCCCCAGGCAGCGTTTCCCAGTGCTGTTAGACCACCTGCAGTTCCCCCATCGCCAGATTTCCAGTCTGTACAGGGCAGCACCACGATTTCTGCAGCCCTACACAGAATGCAAGTGCAAACTCCCCAACAAAGGACTTGCTCACTGACAACGGAGAGACCTCTCATCACAGAGCAAGCTGGTTTTGTCATTGTCACCAGATTTCCATCAAGTTCTGGTGCTGACAAGACACTCCAAAAATAGCTGTCAAAACTCTGAAGTCTGGCACCAGATCCCTGGAAATGGCTTCTGCATAAACTATGGCACAATCCTTCTCGTGGTAGAGCACCTTACGCAAATCATTTTTGTTGCAGAACTTTCTATCCAACAAAATCCTGCAGAAACACAAGGACCCTTTGGAAAGCCAAAGCCAACATCCTTCTTCAAAATCCCAGATCAACACCCCTCACCCCAAAGGTCTTTCCAAAAGCCTCCGCTGCACTTTTATCTAAGCCTGGCTGCGCTCAGCACCGGTGTCCCATCCCTCCTGATACCGTGCATCCTCCTAATATGATCCCAAAACTGGAACTCCTGACAGTCTGCAGTCACGTTCCATCAGGGGCTCTGGAACCACTCCTCAACCACAGCTGCTGACACCAAGTACCACCACTCACCTGCACATTCTCCTTTAAAACCTTCAACCAAAGTGCAGGAAGGTACAAAAGAAGCTCATTTTGAGAGTCATTTAATCTCCCTGAGGCCCACCTCAAACCCTGACATGACCTACAGTCAGGACTTGGGACTTTCCCCTGGAATTTCAGTGACAGAAAGAACAGGCCCCAGTAACTCACCAATCCCTGGGCCTATTTTCCCATTCAGCAAACCTTTGCTACCACATTGTCCTTCCACATTCCCTCTACACTGCTCAAGGGGAACACACTGCCAGCCAAGCCGACACAGGCATTCCATGAAAAAACAGATTCCTAGGGTTTGGATTATGGAGATTACCATGTTATAGAGAACAGTCCTAAACCACTTAGTACGGTAAAAGCGCTCCAAATTTCTGCACAGAGAATGACATAAGTTTGGGCTGACTACATGTGCTCACATTACACATCACTTCTTATTTCTGTAAGTTCAAACATCTTCATTGCCCTTTTATTACTTTTTTTCCATTTTGGTTCCGGTTCCTCTCTCATTTACACACATTTGTGCTGAAAGAGATGAAAACGGGCTTCTTGGACCACTAGGGAATATGGGGGCATCCAAAAAATGGTTTGGTTTGGAGGATGTAAATTGTTTTGATTTGTGGAATCCAAACCTTTAAAGTTACAGAGATGGAAACCCTTGGATATCAAAGGTGAGACTCCTGAGAAAACTGTTGTTGCCTGTATTTAGCAGGTCTCTGAAGAGGTTCAATACCCCTTGCCTGTGAGTTTTCCCTTCAGCTAGCAAGTTGTCAAGACTTTTGGTGACAAATTGTCAGAGTCAAGTATAAAAAGCCTCTTTGCTTCTCCCACTGCTGAAGCTCATAAACCAACAGCTGAACAAAGCACCAAAGCCCACTCGCCGCAGCGCTGTGTCTCACCTGGATACTGGCGAATGGTGGACACCGAGCTGGTGATGGGGGTGTAGGTGTGCGCAGTCAGAGGGTAGGCAGAGGGCGGGTATGTTGGTAAGAAATACTGGAACTGGACAGGCACCGACTGCCTACGGGCATCAGAGAGGGCAAGAATTACACACACCTTTTCAACTGTTCATCTTCAGCCCCTGCCTTTGGGCCACTCCCCGAGTCTCATCATCCCAACTGTATAAACCAGCAAGTATCTCAGCTATCAAGATTCATTCAAAACTACCAAGTCCCACCCACCCCCCTCCAGGGTTTTTAAAACACCTTATTTCCAGCACATTGGAACCTAGAAAAGCAGTGAGGCACACAAAAGCTCACTCTCCCATTCACAGAGCTCTTCTTTCCCTACCTGTTGTCATTTCTGGTTTCCATTGCCACTGGGTTTGGTGACGCCCGGTGGCTGGAGAGGGGTATGAGATTACTCCTCTCTGCTGTGTAATCAGACTGAATCCGGGGAGAAGTGTGTGTGATTTGCTGAGGAACCACTTTAGCTGCATAAAGACAAACGTGTCAAGAGTTAACAATCAAAGGAGAAGTTGATAGATGCCAGAAAAGCAAGATTAATTCTCCTGGCAAAGCCTGCAATATTCCCTCCTCCCCTTGCCAATAAAACACCCACCCAGATGGGTTTGATGACAGGTTTCCTCCATAGGAAGAAACAAGGGAAATGAGGCATTTTTCATCAGTTTGTACCAGAATTAGGAGGACATTATAAATGCATGTATAAATTATACTTGCTAACAGATTAAGTTCCCCCAGTGCTCAAATGAAATATATTTATTTTTTCCTCCTCAGGATCAGCCCAAGCCTTTCTGCTGCCAAGAACTCCTTTATCCAAGTTTTCAAAGCAGAACTTGACAGAGATCAGGGGAAATGAGATCAAGGCAGGGAGAGACATACAGAGACAGAAGCCAAGAAAAGGAAGAAAACACCTACAAAAGCTTTACAGGAAGCGCTGATGTATCAAGATACAACTTCACTCCTTGGAAACTTATGGCAGGGAAAGATATTACAATATTTTAAAAGAGCAAGAAGGAAGTCAGCTGGAAAAAGAGAGGAGCAAAGGGAAACTTGTGCAGTTCTGCAGGAAACTTCAGGCAGACTCCACATCTAGGCAGATCAGCTTCCCACCTTTAGACCTTAGTGCATTTACCTCCAAATGCACACAGGCACAACGAGGCTGATGCCTCAAAAAGCACAGGAAGGAACTTCCAAGATGAACTATGAAAGCCATATTCTCTCACCAAACAGTTACAACTTCTAGTATATACAGCGTGGATTCTGAAATGCCAGAAGGCCCAAGTTCGACTAAAGACTCAACTGAGTAAGTTAATGAGCTTTTTTACTACTTATTCCTCCTAGAACATCAATTTCTTCCTGGTACTAAAAAAGCTATGCTACAGCAGACCTGTTAATTGGTTTCTCTCAGCTTGAACTGGTTTTCTTCCCCTTTTAATTTGCTAATATGCACAAACTCTACTAGCATGAACAGGAAATCGAAGCATCACTTACACACTCTCCTTAAAACTGAAATCACTCACCAACTGGGATGTTTGAGGTCGTGACAGCTGTAGCATGGGAAGAATGGGAGGGCATTGTCATGGTGACAATGGTGCTTGTAGGCGCTTGGGTGTGAGACACAGAACCTAAAGGAAAAAAAAAACACAAACAAAACAAACCCCACCATAAAAGATTTTTCTACAGAATTTTCTACAGAATTCCCCCAAGGTAATTGGGTCTCATCCTCACGGACAAACAACAAAAAACCCAACAAAACCCGCACCCCACAACTCTTCCCCATTAGCACTGTGAATGCTCACCTGCTGTGGTTGCTGAAGCAATTGTATTCGTTGCCAAAATAGGTGCCACTGTTGCTGCTGCCACTGGAGTACCAGTACTGAAAATGGTTTTCTATGAAAAGAAAAGAAAACCTTCAAGTCAAAGGACTAGCACGTTTAAAATACTTACTTAGTATAAGATCACGCTAGACTGTAAAGAACATCAACTCCTAACCTAATACTAGTTTCTCTGTCCTCTACAACAACCTGAAAGGAGGTTGTAGAGAAACGGGTGCTGGCCTCTTGTCCCAGTCCCAAGTAAATGACAGGACCAGAGGAAATGGTCTGAAGTGTTGGTAGGGGAGGTTTAGATTAGATATTATGAAGAATTACTTTAGTGGTCAGGCACTAGAACAGCCTGCCCAGGGAGGTGGAGGAGTCACCATCCCTGGAGGTATTTCAGAAACGTGTCGATGTGGCACTGCAGGGCATGCTCTGGTGGCCGAGATCGTTGGGTTTTTGTGTGTGTGTGTGGTTGGACTCAATGATCTCAAAGGTCCTTTCCAACCATGATGATTCTGTGAATCTTTTCCCAAATTTAATTGGGGTGTTCAAGATAGAAACAAAAGAGATGTCTAGAAGACTCAAGAGGGTTTGTGGGTTGGTTTTTTTTTTTACCCACCCCTTCTTGGTGTTTACCTGAGCCATGGTGTGGAGCTGTGGCTTCTGTGCTCCTATGGCCGGGTGCGAGGGTAGTGTGATGCGAGTAGCCGTATCCCTCGGCTGCGCAGGCCGCTGAATGCTAATAGCTGCCGAGGGCGGGTGCTGCTGGATAGACAGGGTGGGTCGACTGGAGAGAAGGAAAAATAGTTATGAAGATAACCAGGAGGATACTAGATAGGAAAGATAACGTGCAGGGACACACATTAGGCTTTGGTCTCTGCCACTTCAAAAGCAGCTCCATGATCAAACACACAGTCAAGTTTCTTATGCCGTTTCAAGTACACTGCTCTGTCCCCATCTTCTGTAAGGGCCCAACTGGGAGGGCAGACTTATAGCAATAACTCCTGTCAGCTCATAAAAAAGACTTTCTCTCAGGGACACTTTGCAACACTCATGTATAATTTTTTCCACTGTGTCTTCATAGAAAAGATGGGGTGAATTAGCCACAGGTTCCTATGAGAGAAATGCTGCTTCCAGGGAGCAGATCACAACTCATTAAGCTCTTTCTTTCTCAGAACACAGAGTGACACTTCACACGTTTATAGCTTTGCTATGTTTGTATTATACTGTCCCCACATCCTGAAGATTGTCCAGGTGATTAACATCAGCCAGCTTAAACATCAGTTCACAGATGTTCCCCCTTCCTGCAGTCTCTGTGAAGTCTGAGCACTACAGAATCCAAAGGGTCTATACCTGAGGGTTGATTCCGTAGCATGTGCTGCTGTTGTGGTTATAACGGGGGACTGAGCTCTCGTGGCCGAGACAGTTGCCACCACAGCTGGAGGAATAGTGCTTGAAGTTGTCACGGGAGGACGAGACTATAAAAACAAGTCAGAGAGACACATTGAGAAAAGAAATTCTGCTATTTAGATAATAGCTAGGAATTACTTAGTAATAATATGTAGAAAAACACAGTTTTTCTAAGTTTTGTCATTCTAAGACGTTTCTCATCTACATGCATCTGTCCTGGCTTTCAAGGCATGTGTCATAGGAATCAGTAACTGACAAAGTTCACAAGACCGGATCTCTTGAAGGTCTTTTAGATAAAAAAACCCAACCAACCACCAAAGGTCAGTCCCCTTCACAATGAAAAGAAACTCCAAGTACATACAAGAAGTCAAAGGTGACTGAAAGCACAAAGTAAAGGTGTTTAACCCTTTATCCTAACACTGAACACTAGTACCAGCACGCGGAGACGATGCCTACAGTCTTCTCCATAGACACGTATATAGGCAGAGATACGCAGCAGCATATTAGAATGAGATTTTGGGGGGTTTTATTCTATGTAAGAACAACTCAACACACACATGCTGTGTCAGATCTTTCACACTTTAACACTTGAGTATATCTAAACTAAATCCTCTTCCCAGTTTCTAAGCACGTTGGAGACAGTTTAAAAACCCCATTTCTGGCACCAAGGCCACAAAAGACGGTGCTGATGGTCAGACTGGATGATCTTAAAGGTCCCTTCCAACCTAGACAATTCTATGACTATTTCCCTCCCTGCTACTAGAAACTGGTACCCGAGTGAGGGAACTGGAAGAGAGCCGCCCGAGCCTCAGCCCAGGAAAGAGGCAGTGCTGAGTTATGTATTACAATCTAAGCAGCAGGCAGGGTTGGGAGCGGGCGGGCGGGTGGCGCTGCGCAGAGCTGCCTGGCTGCTACCTGCCTGGATGGGCTGGTGGATGATGTGCTGAACCGCTGGCTGAGCCGTGGCCGCGTTGGGCAACTGGGAGGCTGGTCTGAGGACTGTAGTTACTTTAGAACTGGACATCACTGCAGCAGCCGCTGCGCCTGGGAAACAAAAGCAAGGGGGTTAAAAAGCTGAGCATCCAAACGGCTTCATAATGCCCAGAGACAGAGTCTGATGTTAAACAGTCTGTTTCTCAGTGTTAATTGATTGTTTCCTATGGATGTCAGTTCAGGTTAGCACTGGTTTAAAAGTAAGGCTTGCAACAAATATCCCTCAGGTTCACAAAAGTACATGGTTGAAGGGCAAGTATTACGTTAAACGAGTTGGCTTTATTGATACTTGTTACCTCCCTACAATAACCTTATAGTTATAGTGCAAATCCAATCTGCTTCAATTCCGAGCTATGCAAGTCAGTAGAAATCAAGCAGTTCAATCCCTGGGTTAACGTGTACATAAGTCACCTAATACCGTCCATAATTTCCCTGCACCTGATGGAGTTCTGGAGATAAATACACCTGCAGCAGAAGAGAATCAAACAAAACAAAGCAGAAAGCCCCAACCAACTTTTAAAGCTACAACAGCAGAGGACTTGGATTCATTTGCCTACTGTTGGCTGCCTCCTGATCAAAAGAAACTGCTGTCAAAGGCAAATAGCCTTGAAATCATTTGAGGGACTAGACTGAAGAGCTTCTGTAGATGTCCCTAACTGAAATTATTACCTCAAAAGGTAAGATTCAAGCCAAGAGAATAAAAACAGGGGGGGAAAGGAAAAAAAAAGAAACCATGCACTAAGTGACAATGCACAGTTTGTGGCAGCTGTTCACTAGAATTGAGGGAATAAAACTACATTTTACTTCAGCTACAAACAAAGCTGCACAGTCCTTCCACCTGCTCCAAGTAAAAGGTTAGGTCGTTATTGTTCTTGAGTGACCAAATAACATCAAATATGAAAAGAAAGAAAAACATAAATGCTACTTTGAATTCAGATCAGTTTCAGCTGAACCAGAAACCCAACCCAAAAGCATTTTTAACATCAAACTGCGGTTGGAAATCGGACAGAGCTTATTGAGCACAGGGTTCTTTTTAAGGGGCTGCTCTCCTGGTTTCTAAGTTGTAGCCACCAAAATCCTGGGAGACAAGAGCCCTTAGTTATCACCAGGATTTCAAAGCAAAGGCACACAATACACTCTGTGACCGTGCACTGAAGTGCACCAGAGGTCCTGTCACAAGTGGGTACAAGACTGTGCCTCACAACTGTGCGGGTGTCACTGTCACAGGTGACCAACGCTCCCTACCAAGGACGTGCCTGACCCAGTGCAGGGCAGGGCAGTCAACACCAACATAGGTTTTCTCTTCAAAGTACTCACTGTTTCAATAGCACAGAACTGAACAGCAGACCTGCTGCTATCTACCAGCATTTTAAACGCTGTCACACGGTCCTGCCTGCCGTGGCCGAAGGTGGCCTAATGCTGAAAAGGCCTATTTACATTCACAGCTTTAACAGTCCCAGAATTAGCTGCGTTAGCAGTGAGGGGGAGGCTGGATATGCCTGCCCCGAGAGGCTGCGAGCAGGAGGCAGGGGTGGCACAGCCAGAGCTTACCTCGGGGTAGGTGAGAAGCCCCGATGTGTAGGGGAGGCCCAGGAGCGCTACTTCTGATGATAGACATCTGCACATTGGTAGCCATGATATGATGCAAGTTACTGGGATGGCCCTGCAGAGTTTAAGAAATAACAACACCCAAAAGGAACAGTGAGCTGTGCTGACGAGAAACAAAGGCCACACTAACAGTATTACTGTATCCAAGTCCCAAAGACAGGAAAGAGATGTTGTAGAAACACTTGGTGTACCGAGGTCGCATGCATTTACAAGCCAAGTGAGGAAAGAGGCAGATGTTTCCACAGGACCTGCAGGCATTGCGTGGGCAAGATGTAAACATTTACCCTGTTGCACTGATCTGTTGTTCCCGATGGGCACACAGGTGACAGTCAGTCAGTGGTCACCCCACACATCAACCAGAGAGACGGCTCTTCTGCCACTGGTGACTTTTAAGGCACGGATTCATACCAACTCCCCAGTGAAGTCAAGAGAATAGTGGGAACCCAGCAAATTCTACAACAAATTCTATTTTCTAGTAAACACTGGAATTCCCAAGAATATTCACGAGGACAAAAAATGCACTGAAGCTGCTGCACACCCTCAGCCAGCCTCACTCAAATCCTCCCAAAGGCACTTTACATCAAAACCCTGAGACTTCAGAGGTTTAGTGATGAGCTTTCTGGTAAACTAGTTTCAAGGTACAAGGACTAGCTCTGCTGTGAAAGTCAGAGGGGGAAAAGCGTTTTCTAAGGCATTATCTACACCCCTCTCCTCAAATTTTGTCACTAGTGGTTTAAAAAGGACATGCTGCAAAGCCATGGACTGCTCCGACTCGCTCCCAGGAGAGGTTAAAAACACCACAGCGATGAGTCCCAGCAGTCTGTCTGCACTAGAAATCCTTCAAGTGGCACTGAAGGAACAGGGGCTTGTAAGAAAAGGCTTGGGTGCCCAGCAGCATTTGGACACGGCCCTGCCCACTGCTCCGGGCAGGCAGCCTCACCGCACTGCCTCAGTCAGACTACAACAACAAATCAGCAGCTTCCTAAAGAGCGAGTGATAACCCAGTCTGAGTTTTAACACTCTAAGCAGAACTGATACAGCAACCAGTGGCTACTGAACTGGGAATCATGCTCTCTTTCCCTTCCCTCCCACTGTAAGAGCTCACTTTAGCTGTGTCAATGTTAACCAGGCTGGTGCTGGTCTCTTCTCATGGGCTATTAGCAATATAACAAGAGGGAATGGCTGCAAGCTGCAGCAGGGTAGGGTTAGGCTGGACATTGGGAAAAAATTCTTCCCAGAAAGAGTGGTCAGACCCTGGAATGGGCTGCCCAGGGAGGTGGTGGAGTCCTCATCCCTGAATGTGTCTGAGAGTGGTTGAGATGTGGTGATGAGGGATCTGGTGTAGGGGAGAACTTGTAGAGTGGGGCTGATGGTTGGACTCCATGATCCCAAGGGTCTCTTCCAACCAAAATGATTCTATGATTCTGATCTGACTGTGGAGTGAGCTGGAACAGAGGGGAAAAAAAAAAATCCAAAAAAACCAACCAAACAAAAAACCCCAACCCCAGACCTGTTGTCCACTGATTGTTGCCACGGGAATTGTCGGAGCCTGCGGTATGTTGCTTTCCATGGTGACAGTAACTTGCCCAGGAACCTTTGTGGGAGCAGAGAGAGTAGAGGGTGGAGCAGGAGCAATGGGCCGGCTGGGCATGGTGGGCTTCAGGGGAGGCTACAAGAAATACAGAGACAGAAACGTCGGCAACTCCAAACGAGAGTTGACTGTGGGAGCAGAAATGATTTGGAGAGGGTGTGGGGGGAAGTGTCAAAGCCTGGAGAGAAAGTCCCCTTCATGCAAGGATAAGCCTGGTTAAGTTTGCTGAGAATTCACCGAAATCACTCTTCAGGAATAAACAAAACCCAAGCCACCCCACCCTGAAAACANGGAGGGAGCGGCCGGGGCCGATGTGCGCTCTAGGAGGAACTTCCGAGTCGCGACTGGAATCATCGCTCGCTAGGGAGAAAAAAAAAACACCCAAAAGACCAAGAGAACGGGAACTCTGAGGAAAAAGGTCTCAAAAAGGTCGACAAGTTCCCACGGGTCACCCGCCAGGTCAGAGGTGTGACGGCGGCAACGGTCCCAGTGAAAGACCTTCACCCTTAGCACCAAACATCGCCCGAGGATGACAGCCCCAGGAGCTCTGGTGCCGTTTCAGCCGGTTCCCCTCACAACCGATGGGCCCCGCAGTGCCGGGCAAGCCGGGAGAAGAACTCAGAAGCTGTTCTTCAAACAAGAATTGCCTCGTTTTTATTTCGAGTGAAAAAGCGCATAATTATCCAGGTAACTGCCCTGGAGTCCCTGGTGCAACGGGGGGCTTTTACAAAGTCTCAGTTCATGTGTAATGTATCTGAATAACGAGCTGAGAACCAAGCACACCCCCGCTCCCCGCGGTCACCTCCAGTGGCCTGCCCGACAACCGCGACCCCGGCAGGGGCAGCAATACCCGTAAACGGGGCTGCAGCCCCGCCTTCGGCTGCGCCAACCCTCCCCGTACCCCGCGGGAGAGAGACAGGACGGGACGGTTCTGCCTCGTCGTCGCTCCTTACAGCCACCCGTTATG
>VZTM01031674.1:0-16004 GCA_013400555.1 Jacana jacana
ACTATGTAAGACTTCCTCAAATCTGCTGTTACAAATAACTAATCAGTACTGGGTGCTCAGTTTCAATTTCTTACTAGATCTAATGAGCATGTATAACATAAGACAATTGTATATTGTCTGGATCCTGGACCTAATAATTCACAGTGCCTTTAAGTCAATGGTGTTGACTTCACACAATTTCTTTACTCTCTTAGCAAAGGGATGTTATGGGTAAGACAGGTAATTTTTAATTTTAATAAAGACTTTCAGTCCAAATTTATCTGAATAGACAGCTATTGTGAAAAGTATGGAAAGACTTGCAGCCCTTCTGGGATGGCTGGCATTTTGATTACTTAACCGCACTTTAAAGTTAATACTGATTTTCACTTGTTAGAAGACAAAATATCCTAAGAAACCAGAATTTGCCAGTCTTTTATTACTTTGCAAAAGAAGGGTCAATTTGGGTGTCAAGATTCTGGTTTATAGATTGAATTACTTTGCTCCTTGACCCACTGTAGGCTTTCCTTTTGGTCTTGCAAAGTCAGCTTCTGTGTCTATCTGTGTACTTTCCGGTGTGAAACATGGGCGATGCTTCTCTATCTCAAAAGTTAGCTTTTTGAGAAATTTGTGAAAGCAATGTCGAGATTCTGCAATGATGGGAGATGTATTTAATCATAAAACATTTTTATAAGCAGATTTAGATTCTTTAAGATCTAGTCTGAGTTCCATGATTCAGACTGATCATGTTCCTTTACTCAATGAAGAAACAAAAAGATCTCAAAGGGGTGATTCATATTATTTCAGAATAAATTTCTAAGCTAAGGCACAGAAATTATTCTTTGTAATGTCATGGGGAGGTAAGGGTTTGGGGAGTATACAGAGAACGTAGGGAACTAGTAAAGACTTAGATATTTGATTTTCAGATGTCTAAAGGTGAGATATTCAGATGTCTAATTTAACATGCATGAACACTACTCTGTTTACAGAGTTCAGATTTGATGATATCGCGGTATTCATAACCCCTATTCTGGTCTGACATTTCTTACTCCCTAAAAGACAGCAAGTTGGGAAGGAATATTAAAGAAAGCTTTTGTTTTAACCTTTCATGTTACCTATACTTGTGTGTTGAAGTGTGAAGTATGCAAAAGACCACTGGAAGATCTGAAAGCAGGAGACAGCATTTGGATTTACAGACAAACTGTGCATTGTGAGCCTTGCTACTCCAAAGTGAAAGGTAAAATCTATTATATTGAACGTAAGAAAAAAGATGTAGAGAATTTCATTCAAATAATTTCAATTCATTATAAACCAATTATTTCTTTTAATGATTTCTATGTACTTAAACCCTTTTCAAAATATTTCATTAAGACTGGGTTGCTCAGGATGATGCCCAACCCCAGGCTCCAGACATGATAATTACTCTGTACCTGTGAGGGAGATCTTTTCAGGTCTCATTGTAATTTGTCCTACCTGTGCAGTCAATAGAGACACCTACAGTGATGCAATGGCATCTTGCCCAGAAAGTCAGAAGAATAAATTGCAAGACCATCTGACAATCAGTTTGTTCTACTGAAATGAATAAGCCAGGGTTCAGATATTCATAAAGAGAAGGAACATAACCTATTATATCAATGAAAATATTGTACTGTGATTATGAATACCATTCCTAACTTTATAAGGAGCATAGTGAGTAAACAAATGTGCAAGGCAGTGAAGAATGAAGCTTTTGTTTTATTAATTTTTCTAGAAGTTCCTACATTTTAAGTCTTCTCTGTTCATGGCAATTGTTAATTCATAATACTATTATGAATTACTTTTAAATTCATAGTATTATACTATTCATACCTGTGTACCAAATAAAGATGAACAGAAACCTAGATGAAATGTTCTGATGAGCTGGTGTTCATCTACATAGTTCTTCTGAGATAAGATCATGTTAACTAAAATTATAATAAATTCGTTTTGTTAACAAAATTTGATGAGCGAATTTTGCAATTATTCAGATTATAAAATGAATATGGGACTGTGACTGACTACAGTTGCAAAACTGTAGAAAGACATACCAAGGATCTGTATATTAAGCGTTATAAGTTGACATATCCTGGTTCAGCAAATGACAAGATGGGACAGTCAAACTTCAGCAGATTTTCTACAAAAATAAATTGATCTAAAGTTTCATTGTGACACATTTGGAGAACTCTGATTTGCTTGGCACTTCTGATCAGTCTTTTCTCTCTTGCAGAAAAATGGATCTACTAATTTTGACATACAGAACACAGGAAAAAGAAGTTCCACTAGTGTTTAGTTACATGTATTTGCTTGTTAATTGAAACCATTATGGAAAATGATTAATTTTTATTGTTATGAACAACTACCCTAAATGCAGTCCTACTGAATGGTTCCCAAAGCAATTAATTCCATGAGAATTTAGATGCCTTTTCAGTCACACATTCCAGGAAGCAAAACAAGATATTGTTCAGTTTATCCATCAGATCTGTGAAACTGCTAAACTGTATGTAAAACTAATGATAATTTATTGAAATTTCCTGAAGAGCAGCACATAGCTACACATGTGTTTTGAAGGGGCTATATTCTCTTTATTGAAACAACACCTCCTCAGACATAAAGATCTGTTATCTTTATATAGCATGAATGAGATAAATCTCATCAAAGATTAGTCACTTCAAAGACAGTTATTAATTGGAAACTACTGTTTTCATATAGAGTGAGGTGGGTTCACTCTGTACCTTTGAGGAGAGATGTCAGTCTTCTCAAGTAACTTTAATGATGACTCTAAGATGGAATAAATCACCTTTGGAAAAAGCATCTTTATTATTGCAGAGGGATTCTATACAAAAATTGTTATAGTGTTTAAATAAAAACGTCCCACTCCGTGTTTGTAATTCTGGTAACTATTGTATTAGCATTTTTTTAAGAAGTCCACACTTTCTAGTTGCCATGAAATCATGACCTACATACTTTGCATGACATTATGTTGTATTTATCTCTCCTACTTTATTAAGCCGACTATCTAAACACCTTGCATGGATTCATCTCGCCTAAATGTAAACTTCTACGGTGTAGATATCTACTTTTAAGTTATAGACATCTACTTTTAAGTTACTTATCTATTCTATCCTTATAGTCATACAAAAAAGTAGATAGTTTTTAGGGAGTGATTCTATTGGTCAGATTACAAACATCTATTTTACTGTGAGGTTAACCATGCTCTGAACATACGTCTTACTTTCCATGGTTTGCAAAGGGACCTGGAGTTGACTAGTTCAGTTTTCTAGACATCTACATTAGGCCAGATAAAACCCTTCCTTTGTGACTACAGTGAAAGCATTTTTTTTTCCATTTGGAAGCGCATGTGTATTAAAGTACAGAAACTGAAAGAAGAGTCTGTCCTTCGTTATAATACATTTCCGCAGCACTCAATATTAGCTGCCTTATTTGCCTGAAATAATAAACAGTTCAGTGGTTTACTGGACAAAAAAAAATGTGCTGACTACTAGTCTTTCTCATGAGATGTTTTAGACCATGGTCATCCAGAACTGATTTTTCTCTTACCTCTCAGCTGAAAAGGACTTCTCGGATATGATCATGACAGAGCTAGAGTGCTCAGAGGCTGCAGGACCTGAGCAGGAGCTTAGAAAGGTGAAAAGTGCCAAAGCCAGAGATTAATATTAGACTGTTGAATGGCTGAATGGCTGTCCCAGCCAAACTTTACCTCCTTGTCTGCACATTCCGAAGTGTAGACAGGATGTATGGATGTCTGCATAATTTAAACCATTGGGCCCGCAGCTGAATCACGATGTAATCTGTCTCGCCTGATTTAAAGGGTGTTCAGACTGATATGTAAAGGAGCCATGAAACAGTAGAAAGTTTGTGTTTTGTTATTTTTATGAAAATTTCTTATGAATTAGTAGCGGCAGCTTTAATAAACCTGTTCTTATACACATTTTTTCTAGTGTGCGTCTATTGCTTTTGTTGACATATTCCAGTTAACTCAAAACACCCCTGCGCTGCACCAGCAAACAATGATACTTGCACAATCAGTGCAAGAGAAAATCAGTGGTGAAGCTTCAACCTTACGGTCACAAATTTGGTCCTGTTCAGAGACCAACAGTCATTGCGAAGGCTCAGTTACAACGGGAGATGTGAGACGGTCATGTGAGCCAGCACATCAGGGTGCAGGATTCCCTCGTGTTTGAAGGGATGAGAAATTTTAGTTCACTCCATCAGAGGCCAGGAGCAAACTCTGCATCCAAATATCTGCTACCTAAATGCTCACTGACGGAGAGTTAGCAATAAGAAACAATAAATAATAATTCTGTGCTCATTCACTCATCCTCGCTGAACGGCCTTGGTAATTTTGCCATGTGGGTTTTTTTGTTATTTTTTATTATATGTTGTAAATTTGCTGAAAGGAAACTCCTTTTTTTTGATGCTTGGTATTTACCATATAAAAGCCTGGATGGCAGTACTCATTAAAAAAAAAATCATATTAACATCTCAATACCAATGTATCAAAACTGAATTGTTTTTTGTCCTTTTTGCATATCATTAGCATGTGGTGGTTTATTTCTCTTTGACTAGTGCTTCCATGAAACAATCCGAACGAGCAGTTTGCTGGCAGCTGTTTTAATGAACACATTATCTTCAATAATGCATTTAATTAGACTGAAAAGCTGTATGGAGCGATGATGTACTAAATTATGTGGGGTTTTGTGATTCATCAGGCCCATTTTCTCAATGTGTAATGGATACTTTATTTTATAAAGCTGGGGTATAGCTCTACATGGGGGAGAATCAAGCAGTAAGAGGAAAGGAGTGAAATAGTGTATATCATAGAATGGTTAGAGTTGGAAGGGACCTTAAAGATCATCAAGTTCCAACCTCCCCCCCCAGACATGATGAGGGACACCTCCCACTAAAGCAGGTTGCTCAAAGCCCCATCCAGCCTGGCCTTGAACACTGCAAGAGATGGGGCATCCACAGCTTTGGGAAACCTGTTGCAGTGTCTCACCACCCTCACAGTAAGAATTTCTTTCTGGCACCTAATCTAAATCTCCCCTCTTCCAATTTAAAACCATTACCCCTTGTCCTCTCACTCCACTCCCTGACAAATAGTCCCTCTCCAGCTCTCCTGTAGGTTCCCTTCAGATATTGGAAGGCTGCTATAAGGTCTCCCTGGAGCCTTTTATAATAGAAATGATGCATTTAAATATGTAGATGGCTTCAAAGCTACTGGTATTTATAAGAACAAGGAATGTCACAAGAACTGTTTTGCTGTATTATTATATTCTGTGGTATCCTGTGTAGGTTCCTAGAGAACACTGAGTCTGAACATCCCTTTCTTAGCAGCGCTTAACACTATTTAACACAAGGTGACAAACATCTGTAACACTGTCCTCTCATCCTCTTCCTCTTGTAATAAGCATCTCTGTCAGATTGATGGGATGTGCTCTCAGTTACTTTGTAGACCCTTGTAGGCTTGTGAAGAACAGGACAACATCAAAGGGGCCTGGTTTATATTCAGTACCTCAGTTCCTTGCTCCTCAGTACAGAGATATGTGTCATGTTGGGATAGTTTCACATGCCCAGTTTTTGCTACCACTCTCACCTTCCTTGATTTTTAACATAATCCTGTTGTTTACAATGCAAAGAATCCACTTTCCTAGGTTTTTTTTTTCTTGCTGGTCATACTTGCATGTTGTTCGCTGTAGCTACTCTATTACACCAGGAGGTGGTTTTAGCTTCCACTCATTTTGGTATCAGACTATGAGGGAGAAATGTAACCTCCATTTCTTCTTGCTGATGAACTAAAACACCTCGGTTTTTTTCCCAGCAGTGTAACAACAGAGACACCCTTCATTCCATGCAGACAAAGGACAAAGACAGTTAATACTTCAGAAGGTTTGATGTCCTGAAGTCTGAAATTGTTGGCCAAAGGAGCTCTGTTTAGTTGCTCAATGGATGCAGAATCACTGAGGTCTTAAACTCATAAGTTATTTCCTTCTTTGACTTCAAAGTCCTATCCTCCTGTTTTGCACTTTGCTTTATCTGACCAACCCAGCTTTCATCTCCTGCATCAGTCAAGCTGGGACTTAGAAAAATTCCTTGCATTTCAGGGAGAAGAACCTGCAGATACTCTCCAAAACCAGTTTGTCCGACACTGCTAAGATCAGGCCCCCTCAAAATTCTCCAATAACTACCGTGCCACCTTTTAAAACCATGGAGATTATGTTCTCCTCTTTGAACAGAATATGGGCCCAGAAAGTGGGAGGGACATGTTCAATGTCTCCCACCAAGGAGACAGATTTTAACCAAGTGGTGTAACACAGTGGAACAGATTCACCCAAGGACATGTCCCTGATAATGTTTCTGTCATGTTCCTTGACTGGAAGGATGGATCCTTATAGCTCACAGATGACAGGAACGCTGCACTGCCTGCGCGTTCACTATCTATGTGCCTATCGATCCCTCGGGAATGAGTGATGAATAGAAAATACACAGACAGTCCTGTGAGCAAAGACCAGATCCTGGAACTTCTCCCCCTCACCTGAGCAGTCTAATTCATCATTAAAAGCCGTCTGAATGATTCTCTCTTTATTTCTGTTAATGCCGTGTTCCTTTCTGGCAACACCAGAGGAGCTGCCTGCACTCAGTTTTGTCTGGAGTAGGCTGGTGAGGGAATGAAAGTTTGGAGTTAGTTTTTTATTTGAGAGTACCAGAAATGCCTTCATGTGATGAACGCTTCTAAGCCTTAGCATCTTCTTTGCCCTTCTAGTCTCTGAGCTCTTCTGGACGGGGACTAACTCCTGTTTGCGCAGTGCCCCGCAGAGCATTGGCCTCTGGGTGGTACTGCTGCACCTGTGTACGAGAGAAGAAAAAAAACTGTAAGTAAGAAAAAAAAGCAGTAAGTAAGAAAAAAAAAATGGATTTCAACTCCCTTTCCAAGCAAGCTACTTGTAAATTTACTATTTTCATGGAGCTTTTATAACTGCGTCAGTTGAAAATTGACAGCTTCAGTCTCATAGCCTGTGCCAAGACTTAAAACAGGTTGTTTTTGTCCTCTTAGAGTCAATATCCTGAGTCTAATCATGCCAAAAGCACTTGTCTGAGTTTTTGGCATTGCTCTGCAGTCATCACAGACAGCTGTTTAGGGAGCTTAGACAGCTATTGTGGTCAAAACAATGGGCAGCCAACATATTTAAACTACCTATTCAGGAAGAAAAAAAAAAAAAANCACATGTCAAAATACTCAAAAGAAGCAGAAAAGGAGAAAGGGTCAAGAAAGAGATGGAAGCATTACGCAAAGAAGCCAATTAAGGACCAGTAGAATCAGAAATTTTGAAAATTGGGGACAGGAATTTTAAAAGTAATAGTGTTGCCGTAAATAATGATGCCCTTGAAATCAACAGTCAAACTTGACTTACAGATGAATATCCCAGAAAACTCTGGTCTATCTTCATACCTTTTGCTTCCTCTAGGGACCCTCCACCCATATAACTAAATTATGTTATCCTTGTATATGTGTACTTCAAATCTTCACATGAGGAATGGGAATCCAGCCAGCCATATCTGTAGCAATATCATCTCAAAGAGCCAAATATTTTAAATACTAATATTTGGAAAATCTACAAAAAGGATTCAATTAATAATGCATTTGAACATTGCTTTTATCCTTTTACCAGAGTAACAGATAAGTAAAAATAACAGTAAAGCCTTTTGTAGTAAAACACCAGTTATCTCACAACAAAATTCTCCATGGGAGCAAGCATACCAGTTTCGACATGAGTGACACGTGTGGAAAGCTGAAGGAGAAAAACAGGGAAAGAGTGGGATTTTTTTTCTTCCTTCCCCTCTAGTGTGAGACATCCCAGATACTCAGTCAGAAGAGAGCACATGCTTTGAGAACTCTGGTTCCAACTTGGAGATCACCAGGATTGTCCAAAAACCCCCTGGCCTTCTTATTCAGAATCAGGATCTCCCCAGTTGGAACATAAACAGAATGGAGGGATGGAGGTAGGAGGGACTTCACTTCTCATAAAGGAATTGGAAAAAACACAAGGAAAAGATCTAGCTAAGAATATGCTCTTTTTGTAAAACCACAATTCATATGTCCTTCACCAGTCCAGTGAGTGTACTCAAGAAATGCCTTTGCTGCACCGCATTTCTTCTGTCTCCAGATTGTCCCAGAGAGGGACGATTAGGGAACAGTTCTCTTCCAACCTCCAGAGGTAAGTCAGACACACCTGCACAATGGACACAAGGGACCTGGAACCAGAAAGACTGATCAATCCATCGCTAGCCAGACCCTGGAGACCTGGCACAGCAGGAGGAATGGCTTTCCTGTTGCAGGAAAGATCTCAAACACTCCGCAAGTTATACAGGATGTGGAAGAGAGGGTCTGGAAAACAAGTTTGGATTTAAGTTTTCTTACTGTATCTTTGCCTTTTATTGTTTTTTTTATGATTGAGAGGGTTATAGATAATGCAAGGACAGGTTTTTACATGCTCAGCTCTTTACATAGATACAATCTGATGAGAAAAAAAGAAATCACAAAAAATAAATTACATGGGCATTTCTGCATATTCAGGCAAAATTTTTGCTTGATCAAATTGAACTTGGGTAAAAAGTTCAAGTACTTGTTTTTTGAAACCATTGCCCATCTGAAAATTCAAGCACATTTTAGTAATGCTTTAGAAAATGTAACATGCCCGCTCTGATGCCTAAAAAAACCTTCCAAGCAACTGCAAACTTTCCATGTTGTTTTGGCATTCATTCAACCATGGCACCAGTGCCGTTCAGATGTGCCTTCCCCCTAAACATACCTACTGCTGGACTGAGGGGGGGGTTTCCACATTTATTTTTTTCTAGATAGGTCATATAACCAATGCCAATCATATTATTGCTGTATAGCGTTTTTAACATGGCAATTTCTAAACCAGTTTACAGCATCATAAAGCATTCAGCCTTTAACTCCTGAAGTAAGGACTTCACTTACTGAACTTACCGTTGGCCTCTACTTACTAAAATTTTGCAAACTGTAAAAACAACTTAGTTATCCATAGAACAGAGCTGTTAACAGAGATAGTAAAATTTTTTGCCACTTTATTGCAAAGCTGCTGAATTTCTTGAATCTGATTCTCCAACTATATGTAGACAGACAAGATGATAGAAGACAAGGAAAAAATAATAACCAGAATTAGTTGAACTCCCTTACTCTTGTCATCAAGAAATAAGGAGTTTTTCTGTTTCAATGACCGCTGTTCCCTGAAGATAAATCAAGCTGAAATTGGGATTCTTGGCAAAATGCATGTCATGGATTTAGCCTCCTGGAGAGAAGCTCTACTTCTGTCATTTTGATCTTCAGCATTTTACACTGAAACAGCCTACTTGTGATTTCAAAAGCTTTAATTTAACATTATAAGTTCATTTATAAACAATCTTGAACTCCACATCTCCTCCTCTACTTTCTCCTTCTTATTCATCAAACCAAATTATATTCTCCAATATACATGTACACTGGAAAGCATGCAAATGTTCGAGCTTCTTTGAAAGCATAATTAGTCCTTCTTGAGGAAGAGTCATTAGAAAGAAACAACTCATCCTGATTTGTAAGATTCAGGCCTGATGCTTTAAGAAGAAGGGAAGGGAAGGGAAGGGAAGGGAAGGGAAGGGAAGGGAAGGGAAGGGACCAATGCATCTGAAAGCCAGAGTGATTTGATATGGAATTGATGAGTCAAAATAAAATAACAATCCATTAAAATAGAACTGGCATGTATAGTTCTGTCCAGAAAGATCTACAGACCAGGAGTCCCTAAGATTAACGCACAGACAATATCTTTGGATACCATGAACACTGGATTTTTGGAGCAACGGGAGCTCATAGAAAATGATAACATTTTGGATTTGTTCCTATAGAAAAACCATTCTAATAGTGATTACAATGTACTTTAAATTAATATTAGGACCACAAAGATGATTAGGTACCTGGAGCATCTCTCTCATGAGGAAAGGCTGAGGGACTTGGGTCTTTGCAGTTTGGAGAAGGGAAGACTAAGGGGTGATCTGATCAATACCTATTAATATGTACAGGGTAGGTGTCAAGAGGAAGGGACCAGTCTTCGGTCAGTGGTCCCCAGTGAGAGGACGAGAGGAAATGGGCACAAATTTGTACATAAGAAGTTCCATCTAAACATGAGGAGGAACTTCCTCGCTCTGAGGGTGGCAGAGCCCTGGAAGAGGCTGCTCAGAGAGGTGGTGGAGTCTCCATCTCTGGAGACATTCAAAACCCACCTGGACACTTTCCCGTGCAACCTGCTCTAGAAAGACCTGCTCTGGCAGGGGTGTCGGACTAGCTGATCTCCAGAGGTGTCTTCCAACCCCACATCATTCTATGATTCTGTAACATTATCTTGATAAGGAAAAGCCAGAAGGAATCACAGTAGTTTAAAAAAGGAAATTATATAAAAAGGAGGAAGCCAATTAGCAGGAAATTAGCAACAGCTAAGAAGTAAAAAATTCTGCAGGAGACATTGAGAATGAAGAATCTACACTGCGACTTCAGGAAAATGTTTAACTACTCAAATATTTCAGAACAAATTCATAAATCTAACAGTAACAAACCACTAGTAACAAACCACAGATACTTTACTGGGTAGTATCTACGCAAAAAAACCTACAGCAGCTGAAGTGTGACATTGTTGAACTTCTCACAGATATTTACCCTATCATTCAAAGAAGGCTCACTGCCAAATGAATTGCAAGCATCAGCTGCAACATCAGTCTTGAAAAAATATGAAAGCTGCTCGGGGGGAAAACTACAGTTCAGTTAGTCTGATTTTCTACCCAGCCAATTTGTACAAATGATAATAAATAACAGCATATAGAGGCATCTGGTTATGTATGATAGATTGGAGGAGAGTCCACACAAGCTTTTTAAAGCAAGGTTCGCTCATGAATATAAGAGTGTTTCTCGAAGGAGCCAGCATGCTTTTGGTTAAGCTGATTTCTTTAACTGAGTATATCCGGATTTACAAGACTTTTTTTTGTCACAGTCTTTCCCAATGCTATCACGACATGAGGAAACATGGAATATTAATAGAAAGGAAACAATGGGTTAGGCAATTCAGTTTTCATTACAGAGGGAGACAGGAAACAATGGGAGGTTCATCCCAACTTCTGTGGGGGCAAGGCTATATAAATTAGGGCTTGTCAGCTTGGAAGAGAAGTAACTGAGTTTTATAAAGTCATGAATGACAAAGAGGAGCTGAATAGAGAGTGATTAATCATTCTGTCTTTCTCAGAAAACCAGAACTAAGGGACACCCAATTAAATTAGTAGGCAGCAGATTTAAAGCAGATAATAGGAAGTAGTTTTCCTTACAATACGTAATTAAATTGCAGTGCTAATTGCCACAGGGTGTTGCAGCCTCCTAATGTTTAAATGGTTTAAAAATGGGGCTCGGCAAATGTAATATTATTACACATTGGTGGCTATCAAAAATAAACGGTCCAGATGTCTCGATTCAGCAACTTCTGAAAGCTGGAGAAAATCCCTCAATATTTGTCTTGTTTGTGAGATATTTTCCTTATGAATCTACCATCAGCCTTTGTTAAAGACAGCATCCTGGATTCTACTGGCATAGTAGTGGCTCTATTTTTGTAAAATGTGTTTCACAGTCATTTTTCAGACTGGAACCGTGCTTTAAAATAATCTCAACGGACTTGGAGTTTACTGTCTGTGCTCTGACCTTATTGCAACACATCTTTTGTATAGCCCAGACTGGATTACTGCAATTAATTCTTTATTGGCTTGCCTGAAAGGCAGGTTCAGCCTGCAGCTATCACAGCATAAAGCAACAGGCTTATTAAGAGAGAAGAGCAGATGGGATTTGTAGAGTTCCTGCTTCTTTGTTCTCTGATTCAGAAATTTCTACTATAGGATACCCTGTAAGTAGTGTCCTATAGTAGATCTCTGCCAATTTAGGGCATATACTTTCTTAGGTCCAGAGATAACAGGTTTTGTGGGCACGTTAGGTTGTTTGGAGTTGGTGTTAAGCACATTTTATTAATGCCTTAGGGGGAAAAAAAAAAAAGGAATGGAATGATCAAGGCTTGGCTGTGGTTTGTAAAGAGCTTATGAAGTTGTGGGTTGATCAAACTCATCAGCTAGTGCTGGGATACTGAATGGAGCTCATTAACAATTTATAGTAATGTCAATATTGGGAGGAGAATAATTTGTGTTTAAACCCCCAAACAATTAGGTCAAATATTTTAATGACTAAGGTGTTTAAAACATCTTTGCAGAAGACGAGCACGCTGGCATGAAGACCGTGAGACAGTGTGTTTGAGAACACATAATGTATCTGCCAGCCTCTCTACATGAAGCTACATTGTTAGGTAAATTACATGTAAATTTAAACCAGAGCAAGAAATGCAACACAGTGAAATGGATTTTTACTCTTTACTAGATCAACCCTTGTAAAGGTTCAACAAAGCCAACTGCCAGGTCCTGAGCTTGGGTCACAATAACCCCATGCAGTGATACAGGCATGGGGAAGAGTGCCTGGAGACCTAACTGGCAAAAAAGGTACCTGGGGGTGTTGGTCCACTGTCTGCCCAAGTGGCCAAGAAGGCCAACAGCATCCTGATCTGTACCAGGAACAGCACAATGGGTAGGATTCTGGAGGTCATCGTCCCCCTGTTCTCAGAGCTTGTGAAGTCCCATCTTGAGTACTGTATCCAGTTTTGGGCCCCCTACCACAAAAAAGACATCGAGGTGGTGGAGCAGGTCCAGAGAAGGGCAATGAAGCTGGTGGGGGGCCTGGAGAATAAGTCTTATGAGGACAGGCTGAGGAACTTGGGGTTGTTTAGCCTAGAGTGGAGAAAGCCGAGGGGAGACCTTATTGCTCTCTACAGCTACCTGAAAGGAGGCTGTAGAAAGGCAGGGGTCGGTCTCATCTTCCAAGTCACAGGTGGTAGGACAAGAGCAAATGGCTTCAAGTTGTGTCAGGGGAGGTTCAGACTGGATATCAGAAAATTTTTTTACACTGAAAGGGTTATTTATTAAGCATTGGACCGGGCTGCTGTGGGAAGTGGTTGAGGCACCATCCCTGGAGGTATTCGAAAGATGGGTTGACAGAGTGCTTAGTGACATGGTTTAGTGGTGGTTTTTTATCAGAATTAGGTAGATGGTTGGACTACTTGATCTCAAAGGTCCCTTCCAACCCAGACAATTCTATGACTCTAATCTGTCCAAGAAATGCCTGGAAAAAAGACAGGGTCTGTCTCATTTACTGCAAGCACGGTAGCTGAAGCATGCATGAGTTTAAGCTGCTATCTACCATACTGCTGGATGGAAATTGGGCTCAAAGTATTCCCACTCAAAGAAGAGCAAACCTTCTGTCCTGTTTTTTGGGGGACAAAATGTAATAAGCCTGATCCTGCCTGTGATCTGTTGATCAGAGCCTCCTGGAAAAGCTTTTGTACCTGTGCTAAGGTTTCATGCTCAGTCCTTAGCATTTTCTCCTTGGGAACTCTGCCCAAAAAAGTGTTTGCAGGCAACATTTGTGTAGGCAGCACCAACAGTAGAATGCGGCTGAAAATTTGCAACTACTTTTACTCATAAGTGAGGACAAGCATTTCCATGGTGACTCTTGGGATCACATGCTATGATGCTACATGCTGTAGTGTCTCTCCAAACGCGTCTCCTGATGTATCTTCAAACTGGTGTCTGCATTAGATTTTTTTATTGATGAAATATCCTGAGCAAACTGTCACGTTCCTGTTCTGGTGACTGAAAAAAATCAGATACCTGCGTTTTGGTTTTGGTTTGGTTTAGTTTTTTTTTTTCTGTGGGCCTTCTAAAAAAATGTGCTTGCCTGGTTCAAAGAGTAAAAGTATTTCCTCCATTTTGTGTCTCCTTCGAGTATTTCCTGACACCACAAACAACTTCCCGGGCTTTTTTTTTTTTCATTTAATATTTCTGATGTCTAATAAATCCCACATTGCATACGATGCCAATTATCTTTCATTATCACTTTACAATCTTGCTGGATTAGCACCCACCTTCCTAAGAACTAAAGCTAGTAGCGTTATTAGTGATAACAACCCGAGATGTACGCCTCTTGTCTGGGGCTAAACATGGAGAAACCCAATTCTTCTTTTGTGTATGGGAATAAAGATTACAGCTCTCTGTAGTAGTGACAACTGGATTACGTTTCTCACTCTGATGAACCATGGCAGAATTGGGGCCAGGCAGTTTTTACACCCTCAGCATTTTCCCACTTGTTTCTTCCAAAGAGACAGAGGAGACCAGACAAAAGTTTCGGATTAAGCCCTATCTGGCTGCCATCTAGGACACTGGGGGCTACATTTATTCTCCTCAGTAATGAAAGTCACATTATTTGGAAGTCAGTGCTTTGTGCCGTGCTGCAGCTTCCGTTCCAGCCATTCTTGTAGTACCAGTCGTTATTATTTGCACTTGTAAGAGCGTTTAAAAGAATGGTAAACAATGGTGTCATTGTCCCACACATGTGTGGAAGAAGTTTCCTGAGGGAAACCTGTGACAGGCTGGATGATTTCAGAGTTGATTTATGCCCTGAACACAGAGTAAGTGTCAGTCCCTCCTTCCACAGTGAAGAAACCTGGGACCTGTGATGAAGTGCCATGATGGCAGCACTGGCTGTTATTGCTACTGCTCTGCCCAAAGCTGATGCTCGAAAATTGGGTAGGGACTGATCGATAGCTATTAGTGACTGGCCAAGCAACTTAACATGCTTCTTGGAGATTTGTTCCCTATTTCACAGAATCATAGTAGAATGGTTAGAGTTGGAAGGGACCTTAAAGATCATCAAGTTCTAAACCCCCTGCCATGGACCGAGACACCTCCCACTTGAGCAGATTGCTCAAAGCCCCATCCAGCCTGGCCTTCAACACTTCCAGGGATGGGGCATCCACAACTGCTCTGGGCAACTTGTTCCAGCGTCTCACCACCCTCAAAGGAAAGAATTTATCCCTGATGGGAGACTTCAGGACAGTAACTTAGGAGGTTGTCCCCTGTAATTGCACCCAGGGGAAATGAACCTGATGAGAGTTGTGTGACGGCTGAACTGCCTTGGGCAACACTGACTCTCTGCTCACCTGCTAAGCGGGAAGAAGGGACACAAGCAATGGTTTCTTGCAGTACTGGGCAATGAAGGACAATATAAAAACACCACCATGAGTGAACATTATTCATCCCTCTCTCAAGCAAAGACTTGAATGTTACAAACCCACCTACGTATCTGGGCTGTTAAAGGAAGTGATTTCTACACAAGGGCACCTTTTATCTCAGTTCTCCTATACATAAACAGCTATGTGGTTACGTAGGTTTCTACTACACTTGGTTCAGTCTTCTTCCCTCACCAGCAACGCATCTTCAAAAACACATCACCGCTTTCCTCGCTAGGAACCAAAACTCCAGGAATCGGCACCTTTCAAACCCACCAACGCCCATCTTTTTTTTGGCTGAGCTCGCTCCTGTCGAAGCCCAACAAAGCCTCCCTTCTTGGCCATTCCCATTCCCATCACACATTCCATCTGCATAATGACAACCCTGACACCACCAGCCTCTAATTACACGCCTCAGGAGAGGAGCGGCGTCCCGGCCTAGACCCAAGCCGCGGCCGGGCCGATGGAGCCGGAGGCGGAGGGAGCGGGGGGGAAAGGCACCTTTGTTCAAATCCCCGCCGCCCCCGGGACTCCCCCGCTGTGCTCCCCGGCCGCCCCTTCCCCTGAGCGGATGGGAGGGAGTGGTGGGGGGAGCCGAGCGGCTCTTTGTTCCCGCCGTGCGCGGCGCTCCGGCTGCCGGAGTGGGAGCGGATCCCACCCTCCTCTTCCTCCTCCTCCTCCTCGCTGCTGACGGGAGGCGCAAAGAGGCGGCGGCTGCTAAGCGCAGAGCCGGGGCTCCCCCCTCCTCCCGCGGGGGGCCGGGCGCTGCCCTCCGGCGGCGCGGCGGAGCAGGTGCCG
>VZTM01031674.1:29334-99948 GCA_013400555.1 Jacana jacana
GGCTTTTCTGGAGGCTGTCACTTCATTTTTGCTGCTGATTGTGTCTCTTTCTCATTGTTTGCTGGTCCCCAAATTGTTGTTACAGCTTTTGTCTTGCATTCTGACTTTGTTTCACTGCTGATTTCTGATGTCTGCAGAAGGCAGCTGGGAATAACATTTCAGAATGTAATGAGCCTCCCCCATGTGGTATATGGAAGTAGCACTGCTTCTTTACTAAAATGTTGTTTATTTCTGTATTTTCACCTTCAGGGAGCACTTTGGTTCTTCTCTTCATAACGTTGCATCTTTTGGGAAGCTTTTGTTAAGACGGTTTTATGCCATGACCCCCAAGTCTCTTTTTGTTGGTTACTTATGGGCTAGAGACCACAGACATAGGCCATACAGTCTTTCTCCTTGGCAGCTGACCTGGCAGTTTAATNTGCTGGTCCCCAAATTGTTGTTACAGCTTTTGTCTTGCATTCTGACTTTGTTTCACTGCTGATTTCTGATGTCTGCAGAAGGCAGCTGGGANTGTTCCACATCCAGCATATCTCTGTTCATGTTTTTGGGAAATACAACATTTACACCAGTAATTTGCTGTTACTTATGGATCATGTAGAAGTTCTTGTAATGAAATAAAACTTTCTAAACTCTGCCTGATAATGAAATGTAGTCAGTAAGCTCAAATCTGAACATTTCTGGGGCACGGGCTTTCACTTGTTTGCTTGAGCTTTTTTATGTTGCAAGACAAAGGATAATTTAGTACAAATGACAAAAACATAGGACTTTATAAAAATCAAATTTCCAATTGTAATTCCATCTATAAAAATATATTTAACTTCCTTTCATGAAACTCCCCTAAAATGTTATTTCCTTAATAATACTTAATTTTACTTCTAAAATGGGATAATTCTGTAAAACGTATAATTATGGAAGGTGTTCTCTTGGGGAACACTGACTTCCTTGGGGGGGTGTCACAAAGCCATTCTTAAAATCTTTGAATGTGGCTTGATCAAGCACTGTGATTGAATGCTTAGTTAAAAACTTCACACTTCTGAGAAGGTTGAGGGAGAAAAGTAGTGAAATTCTGTCTGCGAGACTAAAAGTTGCTTTTCTCAGAAAAAAAAAGCTGAAACCTCAGGAATTCTTGTTTCGAAAGGCATTTACCACAATTTAAAGATTTTTTTTTCCCTAATGTTAAAAAATCATAAACCACAAAATATACTTCAACGTGTTCTTGAGTATTTTATTTTATGATTGAGGAATTTGGCTGTGAGATGTTATGGAAAACTGATAGGGAGTAATGTTTGCTTTTTAAAATGACATTGAGCTAATAGCTTAGACCTTGCTGATTTTATTTATTACTTTTTATTATTTTATTTATTTTGTTGTGTTAGCATACTTAAAAAGTAATGTAAATCAAGATAAAAAGAGGTACCTAATCACATGCAGTGGTGTATTTGGACCACCCTTGCCACTTCTACAATATAAAGTATCTGTAAACTGAGTGTATCTGTTTAGTTGAGCTGAGATTGTAGTCTCTTTGCAACACCAGAGGAGTATGTATGACAACACCAGAGGAGTATGTATGACAACACCATTTTGACATGGGTTTTTCTTGAAAACAGAAGCATGGAATTTGAGCTGATACCAGTTAACTCTGAAGAAGCTAAAGAGCGAATTCCTCCAACCTGTCTTACTCCATTCTTAAGCAATTTTTTGATCTGAGATCTGAGTCTGGAGATACTAATATCTCTCCACTAGTTAGAAAAAAACCCAAACTTGGGTAGTACTTAACATTGGAAGGAATTAGATTTCATATTTTTAACAACTCTTGACTGTCCCCTGCATTTTGCAAGAACAGCGCTGAAGCCTTTCATTCAGAGATGGTTTCTCATTGTCTCCTATTTCTTCACTCATGGCCCTTAAGACCTTGCTCATAATCACTTGTTTAGATGCCTAAATTCATTCTTCAGAAATGGGACTAACAGGGCACCTGGGGGGACGTGCACAGGGAAGGGGGTTATGCATTTTACCTCCTAGTAGCTAATCTGAATCTTTCTGTGCTAGACACAACAATTTTGTGCAGGGAGTCCATACACGGCTGAAGTAGTTGGTGTAAATGCTACAGTATGTATCAGTTTGCCTTAACGGAGATACGTGGGGTATTTCTCTGTGTTGCGTCTGAATCACAGAGGAAAATTTGGGTGATTGAGTCTCCCCTGGAAAGACTTTTTGTGTCTCAGTTACCAGAACCAGAGGTGAAGCTGTTTCTGTTCTATCTGACTGTAAGTACCTTGTGCTCAGGTCTTGAGCATTTGTTATAGGAATTCATAGAACATGATATGGCCCAGTTTTATTCCACCTAACTTTAGGCATGTGTCTGGTATACCTAATTGAACAGCACAGTAAATTTGGCACTGATTAATTTGTCTTAATGAGGGTGCTTGCAATTTGACATGCTCTTAGGTCCTTGAGATATCCAGATGGGTATGGCACAGGAGCTGCTCAACCATCTGGACCAGACAAAGGACCTCAAATGTCATTACATTCTGGTTTTAGACAACTGAATCGTGCCCCTCCTGTTCTGCGCTGAAGAGTGGGCTCTGCTCCAGACTCTAGGTCTTTAAATGAAGCTCTATAAACATATGAGGTATGTTTAGAGTGGCCAAATCTGGTGGACTTCAAGATGCAAGAGAGTGCACTGACTCATTTCTCCAGAGCTGAAGCTGGAGTCTTAGACCTGGAAGATTTCTCCTCTCCAGTCCACTAGGTCTGAGGCTTCTACACTTCACTGCTTCCAGGTCCAGCCAGTTGTAAGGCTCAGCCTTACTGTCAGATGTCACACCCACACTTGTACAAGTGTTTGAGCCCAGGCCCCCACTCTTTGGTAGCTGACCCCTAGACCTGTTGTCCCTGCAGTATTCAGCCCCCAGAGCTCCAGTCCTATCCACTGGCTAGTCTGATGTGATGTTTGCTGGCATCTCACCTGTATACTCATGTGGATCTCTGTTAGCTCTCCTGGACCAACAGTCCCTCTGGTATCAAGCCTGTAGGCTTGTAGTTGCTCGATAGCGGGTTCTTGCTCGCTGGCTAGCGTGATGTGAAGTTTGCTGGAATCTGTCTTGTACATGTAGCACAGAGGACACCCTTAGCACAGAAAAAATAATTAGGAGAAAATTTTAATAAGAGGTAGAAAGAGACTGATCAGGCACAGGGATGGCTCAGACCAGTGGGCTGACCATGTGGCCAGTCCCTCTCATCCCCCTTCTCTTAATTTCCTGTGCGTATTTCTTACCTATTCATTTACCATGCTGGTCTCTTCTCACAGCTAGTTAGCAATAGAGCAAGAGGGAATGGCTGCAAGCTGCAGCACGGTAGGTTTAGGTTGGACATTTGGAAAGAATTTTTCACAGAAAGAGAAGTCAGTCAGTGGAATGGGCTGCCCAGGGAGGTGGTGGAGTCACCGTCCCTGAATGTGTTTTTAAGAGTAGATTAGTTGTGGTGTTGAGGGATATGGTGTAGAGAAAAACTTTGTAGAGTAGGGCTGATGGTTGGACTTGATGGTCCCAAGGGTCTCTTCCAACCTGAATGATTCTATGATTCTATATGTGTTAGTGTATTAAATTTTCTAATAAACATTGGTTTTATCAGTAATGAAATTAATATCTTCAACAATACATGTATGAACATTGCAGGTGACTTTAATATGGAGCCTTTTAATTTGATGGAAGTACTTTAAGAGTTCTGGAAGGAAAATTTGTAATTCTTTTTGAATTTTAGCTGTAGCTTCAGACTGTTGCTTTTAAATTACTTGCATGTTGGCACATGGCTCAAGGTTTTTCATGTGTCTTCCAGTGGTATGTATTAATTATTTTAATTATTTTGTCTTTTCTATTTAGAATTGCTTTTTACATTTGAAGAAATTCAGTATGCACTTTTTATTGATGCTGTCATGTCACTGAAAAGTTATAAGTGCACAAGAAAAATCGTGCAAGATGACTTGCACTTACATATTTTTAAGCATGTGAATGGATTTTAAGTAGCGTTAAGTGCTTGCCACTTCTTTTAAAGTCACCTGAAAGCCATTTGAAGATTTGTGTCAGAAATGAAAGTAAGCTGCTAGGGCTTCAGGGTGTCATTTGTTTTATCCTTCAGGAGAGGCTCACTGGGCTCGAGGTACTACCACAGTGTAGGCATAGTAAAAACAGTAGGATTGCAAATTTGCATCTGACTGGTAGCATTATTTTTTGCTGTTTTGTTGTTGTTGTTTTTATTTAATTTTAGAGTTATTTGGTGCTTGATGTATTTGTGACTTTCAGCTTCAGGCAACTTTTTCTTCATAATATGTCTCAAGTCTATTATGGGTGCTGGGGAGGATTTTGTGGCCAGTAGCGTGTGGGTAATGGCAATTTAAAGAGTCATCTGCTGTGTTGTTGCCTGCAAATACAGAGGACTGGGCTCAGTGTCTTTACATCTTAAGGCCTTTTCTTCCCTAAAAGTGCACTGTGTCCCTCATATAGCTCTGTGAAACAGCAACAAGGCTTCATGATGTTCTTTGTACCTCTTTCCCAACCTATAGGAAAGGCAGGGGAGAGGCTTATTGGTAAGCCAGTACAAAATAGGGCAAAATGGGGTGCTGGAGGGAATTGCTGCTTCAACCTGTTTCTTTGTGGTGTCACCAGTTTTCGGTTTTTGTCATTTCTGCTTCACGTGTTGCAGTCATATGGCCAATGTTAAGAGTGCCTCATGGTTGTTTGTTAACACCTTTTGAAACATTGGGTGTGAAGTACTGAATTGTAATCACAAGTGGATCTTTATAAAGAAAAAACCCCTGAATTTCAGTTTCTAAGTAGGCACATATGTTCTTGTTGTGTTGGACTTAGTCCAAGAAAGATTTTGTTATTTTAGGCCTATGTGGGTGCTGATAACAAGTTGGAAGAAACAAAATGGGTTTTATGGAGAAGCTTGAAAACACATCTCAAACTTTGTTGCCCATACCCATTTCTGCTTACTGTGGACATGACATCTGGTAGTGGAAACTCTGAAGAGATACTGTGGGATGCTTTTTATCCTGAAAAGTGGGCAGAAAGATGTTGCAGCAGCATTAACAAGTGTATTGATGGTGGTTCTGCGGCTTGCCTGCTTTGACTTCTGTCTCTTGTGCCATTCTCATGCTTTTCCTATTGTATTGTACTCTTGGTTGGTAATGTACTCCTCTCTTCTTGTCAGCTTATACTTACATTACTTCTTTGCAAGGAGCAAGGATTCCTTCTTTATTAAATGCTTGCACAGTTCTTGTAGTGTGAGTACCTATAGGAGGTACTTGCAAGGTAAAGTTTACTTAGTAAGCCTCTTTCAAGATATCTGAAACCACCCCAGAGGAACTTAAATTTAGGAATGTGCTCTGAGTTAGTGCCAGGAGAAACTGGTCTTTCTCTAAGGAGTCTGAAGAGATTACTCTCTCTAGGCTAAAAATTATTGTTGCGTAACATCTGACCCTCATGGCAGGAATGATAACGCCAATGATATCCCCATCAAGCAGCTATATGTCATTTTACCCATTTTTCCAGAAATAACTATCTGGTCAGCCCTTCTTAAGCGACTCTAGGTTAGTGTTGAATGTTAATTTTACATGGGGGTATGTATTACTTATTATACTTGGCAGTCACTTAAACCTCCATCGGAACTTTTCTTAATCCTAAACTTTCGTTATTTTTTACCCAAATTTGTGTTAGAAAAGTATGAAAGACCTATTTTACAGTATTTTTTTTTTTATTTTTGAAGGGTTTTCTATCTTTTCTTTGCCTTGGGAAATAGTGTTAACACTTTCTCATAATAAGCGCATGACTCTGACTACCTGCTATATTTATCTGAAAAGCCACAGGGGTCCTGGAGGATAGTGCTTCTTATGACCTCAATTTCAGCCTAACTTTTAGCTTTTCCAGTCTGATTCAATATAGGCAGCACAAGTACTTGCACAAAGAAAAGGGAGCGTGGCATCTTGGAGCAGGGTGTCAGACTCAGAAACTGTAGACCAAGAAGCTCCCTGGCAAAACCCTCCTGCCAGAGGTTTAATCTGCGTATAAAGATGGCAGGTGCAGACAATTGTAGGGGGAGCTGTAATGTGTTTGTGGGTATTTCAGAACTAACCAGTAAGGTTAGAAAAGGTTAGAAAGGTTAGAAAAGGTTAGAAGGTTAGAAAGGTTAGAAAAAACACGATTTAGGGTTAGTATTTTCAAGTTATGATAAAGGATCAAGAGAATTGTATCCCAGCAGAAACACATATTTGGATGCCACATGGTATTTGTTAATCCTACACTGTTAAGAGAAGGGTGGGAAATTGGCCTTAGAATCATAGAATGGTTTAGATTGGAAGGGACCTTAAGGATCATTTAGTTCCAACCCCCTGCCATGGGCAGGGACACCTCCCACTAGAGCAGGTTGCTCAAAGCCCCATCAAGCCTGGCCTTGAACACTTCCAGGGATGGGGCATCCACAACTTCCTTGGGCAACCTGTTCCAGTGTCTCACCACCCTCACAGGAACGGTTTCTGGTATCTAATCTAAATATCCCCCCTTCCAATTTAAAACTGTTACCCCTTGGCCTGTCACTACGCTTCCTGACAAAGGGACCCTCTCCAGCTCTCCTGTAGGCACCCTTTAGGTATTGGAAGGCTGCTATAAGGTCTCCCCAGAGCCTTCTCTTCTCCAGGCTGAACAACCCCAGCTCTCTCAGCCTTCTATGAGTCTGTTGCAGAACAGGTACCTTATTACCTGTTATGTTTGCCTCTGTTGCAGATGATAATGTACAAAAGAAAAAAGAATTACTTATGCCATCAGAAATTTGAAACTTAGGAAACATAAGGAGCTATATTTTCCCTGCAGCTGCAGCTGGCTGTGTTCTCCTGAGCAAAAAAATTAGATCCTTGATTGGAATTTTCGCTAGCATAGCTGTTCAGCAGTATGTCCACTTAGGAAAACTGTTGTACGTCCTGTGTGTCATGTGGAAATAAAGCTCTCTCTTATTAACTGGAGCAAAACCCTAGCTTCCTTCTCTGAAGTAGTGTATAAACCACTAGATGGGAGTCTTTTTTGGTTTTTCTCTAGTCCAATGCAAAGATTAAAGGAATAGGACAGGTTCAGCAGAAGAGCATGAGGCCACCTTTTATAGTAGCTGAGCTGTGATCTGCAGGGGGAGTTGAACTAATACCTGTTCTTTAAATCAAGCAGAGAAGGGTTAAATGACCTTGCTCCTCATCCTAGAAGAATCCTGTAAGTGTGAAATTACAGAATGAAAGGGCAAAGGTGCTCTTCATCTTCCTCCATTTTGTGAATGGCAGCTGCGCCCTTATTTAAAAAAAGGTACAGATTTCAGTAAATGGTTTATTCCCTAATATTGTGGAGGGTGGTTATATAATTTTGTTTACACTGTGGTGGAATGTTTGCCATAATTATTTCATATTTGTGAAGAGTTGGAGTTGATGTGATTTGATTTTATTTTTTCTGGAATGTCATTTTTTTACTACCATCTCCTCCAGTCTTCTCTTCAACTCCTGAGACCTGAGGTGCAGAAAGGGATCCTGTCCAGCAGAGTTTTGTGGGACTGCTGTGGTTGCAATGACTCAGCTCCTGTACTGAACTCACAGGAAGATAAATATGATGGCACTGACGATCTTAGACCTCCCAGTACAAAGACACAAAGGCTCAAAGACATCACAAAGCAGCCGTTGTTCTCTAAGGGATGAAAACAGCATCTCCAAAAGAGTGGATGCACTGCTGTCACTGGGGTTTTAAAACTGCTGTTCGCTGATTGAACTGGAGGTGTCTAATGTAGAATCGCAAGAGATGAGGGAGTTGTACTTCTGCATAAAAAAGCCCTATTAGGTTAACTGGGTTTGAAAACTGACTGAAGTTAAGAAAATACATGAGACTGGTACTTTTTTGCTATATAGAAAACAGCTTGCTGATGAGATAAAATCTGCCCATGTTCTTAGTAACCCTGAAGGATACTCTTGTATGCAGGGCATATAGAGGCTCACAGTCCTCACCCCTCCTTGTTGTGTTATCAAAACATAAGTAGACCCTAAGAGTCGATCCTGTCAGTGCATTCAGCTTGTCTACACCATGCAGGGACACATAAAACAGCCTAGCTCCAATACATGCAATGGTACAATGTGGTACATTGTATATATCACCACATGTATATATGACCACATATATGTATCACCACATGGGTGATATATATCCATATGGCTGTCACTTGGCTGGAACTTGAATGAATATCATAATACTCCTCGTATTTCAACTTTGAGGTCACATCTTCTCCAGCTACCATCTATGTTTCTGTTTCTATGTGTTAAACATGCTATAAGTTCATTCAGGATAAGGTTTGTACTACTTAAACTTCAGTCTTGAAATTGGGGACTAACTGAAAAGCAGAGACATCTGCAGAGCATGAATTCTGTTTTCCTCCAGTGACAGGGAGGGACAGAGAGGAGCATAGTTGGTTCATCAGGACTGGAGGTCGAATTTGAATATTGAAAATTGGTTGAGGTTAATACAGACCACAGAGTTTAGTAAATATGGAGGAGGTGCTGCATTTTGTAAAACATTCTTCCTCTACATTTAGGGATATGGTGTAGGGGAGGACTTTGTAGAGGAGGGCTGATGGTTGGACTCAATGATCCCAAGGATCTCTTCCAACCAATATGGTTCTGTGATTCTATGATTCTACCCTCCTGAGTGGCTAAAATTCAGATTGGCTTCCACAGCAAAGCTTTAGTGAGAATTTTTAGTTGTTTAACAAAATGAATTTCCAGCCTTTACTTATGCTGTGGTAAACTGAAATTAATTCAGTTGAAAGCAGGCCTTCTACCACTGTAGCAGTAACCTGAGACAAGAATCAAGTGTCTCCAGTCCTATAGTAGGAGGTTAGGTAACTAAATAAATAGTACCCCAAAAAAATCATTGTTGTGAAAATCTTTTGTAATTACATCTCATGTACTAGATAGAAGTAGTAGAAAACTCACAGTAGTAGAAATTTAATAGGAAAAAGACTGTGTTGATCCAAAACCTATTGAAAGTACTGGAAGTTTTTAACGTATTTTCTTGTGGCTTGTGTGCTATCCTTATGTTAGTTCATGGAGGTATTTCACTTACTGAGTGTATGCTTCTTGGGGTGCATGTCAGATAACTTTGAGAGTAGTATTCTGATTTATATTTGAGGTTAAAAATATGATAAGCTGAGATTCAGTGTTTATTGGTTCCCATGTGACTGAAAATACAATAAGTTCATGGTCTTGATTGGGGTGGCAGGGATCAGTACCAACTCTTTAAAACTTTGGAGCTTGATTCCCTGTAGTCAGGCATTCTTCTAAAGAACCACTGGGTTCTTCTGATGCACATTACAAAGCTACATGTTGTATTCTTGCTGTTGTACCAGTGTTGGGAAGGTCAGATCTGTGCTGGAGACCTGAACACAGCCTAGCTTTGTTCATCAAGAATGTGAAAAGATGTGAATCTGTGATGTGCAAGTCCCTGGTATACACATATGTTTGTTCTGGAAAGTTTTCTTTGTATTGATAGAACTTCTTTAGTTCATGGCAATGCTTGTAGAGTGTTGACAGAAAGAAAACTTGCCTCAGTGGTGTAAGTCATTTACAAATCCTATTAGACTATGTTGGCAAAATACTCCTGCACCAACAGGTTTACTTGATCTTTTACTAAGCAATTCATGGAATTGAGTGGACCTTTTGGAGTAGACTGGTTTGAGGAAAGAAGTCTCTTTGAGCTGCAAGAGAGATGCCCAAGAGAGTTATCCTAAGTAGTACAAGAAGCAATCTGATACAGAACTGTCCAAAAATGAATTTGTTTACCAGCTTTTCCTGCAGCTGGAAAAGCTTCTCACTGCACCTACATGAATTTTACAAGGGTGGATGCACCCCCTGTGTGAGCAGGGGGCATGAAACTGCTCCTCCTTCTTCTTGGATGCTGAGGCAAACTCCAGGGTAGCCTCAGGGGACACAACTGTGTGGCTGCAGAAGAGGATGACCTGTAACAAGAGTCACATACCCAGTATATGTACCAGATGGATTAGTAGCTTGAAAGCCTGCTCCTGAATAATAGATAACCATGTCCAGAGAAGTGGCAGACCAGATTTCTCTAAGTCAACTTTACCACCAGATGCCTTTCAGGATGATGAACTGCGTACTTAAATGCAGGTATTTATGGTCATGGGCCTGTATCACAAGCAAATCGCCCACCCCAACATGCATTATTAAGCTTATATATGATACTGGGTTTCTCTCTTCATTGATCCAGAATCTCAGATAGTGAGAATGGTGAGTTAGAAGTCTCAGCATGCCTCAGGGGACATTCCTGGGAGGAGCTGTAGACCCACAGCTGCCCAGATCCTTTCTGTAAAGTGGTTTGCAGACTCTCTCAAAATAGCAGCTCAGGTAACTACTCTCCATCTCAAAGTGGAACGACTTATCGTTGTGATTTGGTACTGGGACAGCAAGTACTATTTCTGGGGCACAAGGAATGTTTGCCTTCACTCCTGGTTAAGGCAGTTTAATTGGCGGGTTTGTTGAATGTCTTGATTAGATTATGGGCTTGGCTCTAGACTGTAAACTAGCTTTATTTCTTTACAGCAGACCTGAAAATTAGTGAAATGATGACACATTTTATATAGAAATTGGAAATACTAACAGTGTATATTCTGGCCAGCACTCTGTAGCTGTTCGTAACCTTTGCACAGGGACAACTGTAAAATACAAACCCTACAAACAACCTGGTTTCAGGTGGGCTTACCAAGACTTTACCTTCTTCCCCCTCCATGGACTTATATTGTTGCCCCATTACAGTTAAAGGCATCTCTCTTAGAAATCATAGAATCATAGAATCATTTAGGTTGGAAGAGACCCCTGGGATCATCAAGTCCAACCATCAGCCCTACTCTGCAAGTTCTCCACTACACCATATTCCTCAACACCACATCTAATCTACTCTGAAACACAGTCAGGGATGGTGACTCCACCACCTCCCTGGGCAGGCCATTCCACTGACTGACCACTCTCTCCGTGAAAAACTTTTTCCTAATGTCCAGCCTAAACCTACCCTGCTGCAGCTTGCAGCCATTCCCTCTTGTTCTGTCGCTCATTGCCCGTGAGAAGAGACCAGCACCAACCTCCCTACAATGCCCTTTCAAGCAGTTGTAGAGAGTGATGAGGTCTCCCCTCAGCCTCCTCTTCCTCAAACTAAACAATCCTAACTCCCTCAATTGATCCTCATAAGCCTTGTTCTCCAGGCCTCTCACCAGCTTCGTTGCCCTCCTCTGTACTCCCTCCAGCACCTCGATATCTCTCTTGTGATGAGGTATGGCAGTTTTGAGTCAGAGCAAGCAGATTTAGGTCCTTTTTTTTTGTTGTTTTGAATGCTGTGCTCTGCAGAATGGTGGCATTATATCAAACTCCTGGTCACTGATGCTTTGCTGTGTGGCAGCTCTGCATCCTGGGCAAGTATCTTCATTGAGGATGCTGCAAGTGTTGAGTTGTGGAGGCTGTGGAGGTGACTCCTGCAGCTGTGTACTCCTTGCTGCTGCTTGTCTGCAGGCATTCCCTTGACTCCTAGAGAGAATATGCCACGCTGCTCTACAGAGCAAACGTCCACTGGATTGAAATAGTGTGAGTTACATGACAGTCGGCACTATGCAAGCAGCAGGCAGGGAAGAGTTGCCCTGAGACACATACTATAGGGCCATGATATCTCAGGTCTCGGAGATGCTTCAGACCTGAGAGCCATCATTAAAGGAAAAGTTTCAGTTTCAGTTCATAATTTATCTGGTTTTGCAGTTTTTGGAGTATTGGGACAAGCAGAGCATCTAAATCACTATTGAGTGATTCACTTTCCACAGTAATGCCTGGGATTTTGGTGTATCACACTGTCACTGAAATATAGACAAGGCAGTTTACCAAAGGTATTGAATTCAAGAAGGAAAATAAGGTTGGGATGAATTTCACAATGCTTATGCAATGAGCATGCAATTTCTGATTCGCTTATGATGATCATACAGAATATGAACGTCTCACAACCATAATGTTGGAGCGAGTATAATCAGTGATAGACCTTACATTTCATGCTTTGCAATAGTCTGTGTGAAGACACCTATTTCACATTAGAGGAGTGAAACCACCACTCATAAATTACTACAGTGTGGAGCTTTCTGTAAGGTTATTTGAATTATTTGAAACCAGATTAGTTATACCCACCAGTCTGGGTGCAGCGAAGGTGTGCTGACTGTGGAAGAGATACTAGTTCCTTGCCACGGTCCTGGCTTTCTCTAGGTAGATGCACCAGGTTCCTCAGAGCTTCTTTGGGGCTCTTGGCTGCTCTGCACTGCTGTATGGTATTAAGAAATCTGTGAGTCCTTTGTGGATCCACTACATTTTGACTAAGATGTTAGCTTGTTGTGGTTGAGTCTTCTCATCCCTTTACACGGGAAGGTAACTTCTGTTCTTTTTGGCAGGGATGTACATCAGGTTCTAACTTCTTTGTAGAAGAGGATAGATCACAGGTAGATCTACAAGCTGAGACAATTAAATGGTGGTTTCCTTTCCAGTCGCAGTTAGTACATGCTGGGTGAGCTTAAACAGAGGTTAAACAAGTGATTTGTAACTATGACAGGGTGATGCAGGAGGCCTGAGGCCTATCCGGTTGGCACAGCATGAGTTGGAAAAAGATGTTTCTGTGGCCTTATGTCCATTGTCGGCACATCATGGTGACTGATTTTCTTTAACCTTTGAATGATGTTGTAAGGTGATTACTACTATTATGTCCCCCAGAGCTCAGTATTAGGGTGGTTCTCTTTAACATCTTTATCAATGATTTGGATGAGGGGATANATTAAATCTTTTGAGGAGAGGTTGAGGAACCTGGGGTTGTTCAGCCTGGAGGAGTCTGAGGGGAGACCTTCCCGCTCTCTACAACTACCTGAAAGGAGGTTGTAGAGAGGTGGGGATCGGTCTCTTCTCCCAGGTCACAGGACATGGCCTCAGGTTGCACCAGGGGAGGTTCAGATTGGATATTAGGAAAAATATTTACACTGAAAGGGTTATTAAGCATTGGAATGGGCTGCCGCAGGAAATGGTTGAGGCACAATCCCTGGAGGTATTCAAAAGATGGGTTGACATAGCACATAGTGACATGGTTTAGTGGTGTTTTTTTGTTATCAGAGTTAGGTTGATGGTTGGACTAGCTGATATTAAAAGTCCCTTCCAACCTAGATGCTTCTATGATTATGTTCCCTGTTTTGTTGCTAGTTGTTAACATATGGTTAAAGTGCTGGTTTTTTATTCTGCACTGACTATGTAAGCAATCAGTGTCAGACACTGAGTTCATCTCACCCACGTTCTGACACATCATAGAGGTTGTTCTTTGTCACGTGTTTCTTTTGGAGGCAACGATGCTTTCAGCAGCCCCATCATCCTGCTGCTGATTTCTGCTTCTCCATCTGTCCCTTAAATGCCCTGGTACAACTGGGTTCTGTCTTCCTGGTAAAGAGGAATGAGGAACTCCTTATTTAAAAACCAATAAATTTACAAAAAGGCACTTTTAATACAGATTGGATCATTAATCTGATTTAGCATGAAGTCTTTCAAGGATGGTTGTACTTGCTGGTACATTGTACCAGTACAGAAGATGCTCCATCCCTGAAATGTTCAAGGTCAGGCTGGATTGGGGCTTTGAGCAACCTGGTCTAGAGGAAGGTGTCCCTGCCCATGGCAGGAGGGTTGGAACTTGATGATCTTTAAGGTCCCTTCTAACTCTAACCATTCTGTGATTCCACGTCATGGGGAGGATTGAGGTAAAGTATGAGCCTGTAGGAAGGTAGCAAGGGTTCCCCCTTTCAACTGCAACTGCTGCTGAGAAGGATGTTCAGCAGCTGTACTGAGATATCTACAGCTGGTTCGGTAGGATGGATGAGAGCGCTGCAGTGCTCTAGCGTTGCAGAAGGGTTGTCTTTTTCAGTTGCTTAGACAAAGGCAAAACTGAATGCAGTCCCTGAAATCTGTTTTTAAGCTCTGTTTATTGTTCCCTGTAATGAATGCTGTCAAGAGTGAGTTTCGTTTGAAGACATGCAGAGGTTTGTATCCGAGCCAGTCACACTGGGCGGCCTTTGTAGGCAGCACAGACCAACAAGCACAGCTTGTCCTTTAAACGTGGAGGAGAGGTGAATCATGTTCTGACAAAGGTCTTTGGAGTATATTGCATATTGTGGTGACTGGGTCAGCCATCAGTGTCTATACATAAGAACATCTTTATTACGTGACACAGGATCCTGTGTCCAAAAGCACTATAGGTAGATAGTAGAAGTAGATAGTAGAAGACAGTGAGAATGTGGGGAAATCATAGAATCATAGAATCATTTAGGTTGGAAGAGACCCTTGGGATCATCAAGTCCAACCATCAGCCCTACTCTACAAGTTCTCCCCTACACCATAGCCCTCAGCACCACATCCAATCTACTCCTAAACACAGTCAGGGAGGGTGACTCCACCACCTCCCTGGGCAGCTGATTCCACTGACTGACCACTCTCTCTGTGAAAAAATTTTTCCTAATGTCCAGCCTAAACCTACCCTGCTGCACGCCTGCCCTGATAAGCTCCCAGTGGTATTTCCAGTTCAGAGACTGACTGAAGCAGATGTGAACTCTGATTTAGATGTGATTTATTAACCTTTGGTGGGTTCCTCTTCTGTGAATTTGTGTAGTCTGCCCATGTAAATTTTTGCATTCGTGGTGTCCTTTGGTAAGATTTCCTTGTTTTGGAAAGCTAGTCATTCCGTATTTAACTCCTAAAATTAACTGTGGTGAATGTTCTCCATCATGAATGAAATGCTAATAGTTTGGCAGAACAATCTGGGGCTGTATATTTTGTTCCAGGTTACCTTAGATAGTAATACATGAGAATGAGTCTTCTGGTCAGAAAGGCGCATCTTATTGCAAATCAGCTGGAAGGTGAGAGCTTGGATGCTCGTGGGTTCTGATTAAGAATGCACTAAATGCATCAGATTGGCAGTTTACATAAAATGGCACTTCCTGAGTATAGGAGCTGGGGAAGCAACGGACATTTGAGCCCTAGGTCATGCCTAGGGCTTAATACTTCAGCATAATATTTGTTTGACTTCTCAAAAAAAGGGGAGCTGGGAAACCAAGTTTGGCTCTCAGAAAATTTACCTTTAGACCTGTACGTTCAGGGAGAATTGTGCACACAGAAATAAAATGCATGCTTATAAAAGCATATTTTTCACAAAGGTTCTGCGCTTGTCCTTTTATATAGATGTTCTGTAAAATGTTTTCCTTAATAATAAAATAACTAAAAAAAGACTACTTTAAAAACAAACAAACCCAACCCTCCAAAGCCCATAGTTAAGGCGCGGCATTCTTTTATGTAGGAGTTTTGTAGGAGCAAGATCATACCTTTCTATTCCATGTCCTTTCTGGTCTTTTGAATACTTCATTGTCATAAAATCATTTTTATGACAAAGTTGGATCAGAGAAATGATGGTTAGAGTCTCTCTGCAGTTTGCATGTTGGTAGCTGGAAAGCAGTATGGTCATTTTTCCAGTATGTAATGTGCCCAGAGACAATTTTCAGGCCAGCCTTTCACTGAATTACGCTGAAATAGAAGAGTTGTTCATCTGTCTGGAAAAGTATATAAATCTTGCCTGCTCACACTGGTACATAATCATTGGCACAACTGGAATATGTCAGGCTAAGGGTGTTATTCCTGAATTGTACTTAGATTTTTGTCACCAATTGCAGTGTGCCAACCACTCCTGCTGATTGTACTGCTTTGCTGTGCCAACTGAAAGTCCTAGAAATGACTACAATTTAGGTAGACTTTCTGATTGTACCTTTACAAGAGATCTGTGCTATTTTTTGCTGGGGCAGCTTTTGTGGTATTGTTGCAGTTCTGTATACCAAGCAGTTGTATACCAGTGCATACCAACTGAACTGCTTTCTCATTCTACACCAATATTAGAGCTTTTCATATTTACTTATTTATTCAGAAAAAGGGGTTGCTTTGTGTGAATGAGTTGGGAAACAAACTTTTTCAAGTGCTCCCAGTTCTCACATCCTTTAAAAAATAACATTCTTATTTTTCCTAGGCTTAGAGAAAAGTGAGCAATCTTTATTAATTTTCTCAACTCCTCCAAATTTATCACTGCACATCCAAACTATAACAGCAGTTGTTTTCACTAGACATTTGAAGCTGAGCTTGATCGCTTTTTATTACTTTCAAGTAGCATGAGATGGGTATTTAATCTCTTTTTTACTGTATGTGGCAATCCCCTGTACTATTAAAACCACTGTGAAAGCTTAGAATTTTGTAGAGAAAGAACATTCTTGTAAAAGACAATCAAATGAAGACATTTTATTGCCATGTAGTTTCTCATGAGCTGACCTATATTAAGGGCTTGAGAAACCATCAGATTTAGTGTAGAAAACTGAAACCAAGGAAAAGTGTTTGCATGTGTTTGTTCAGTTGTTGTAGTCAAAGCATGGAGGCTCAAGGGTAGGCGTGTACAACCAGTTGTGTTTTGGAGACCCCTACTTACTGACTCTAGAAAGAACTACCTTTGTGCAGTCTACACTCAGGAGGTTTCTCACTGTTAACCTTGCAGCTGGGGAAGAGGAGGTGTTTTGCCTTTCTTGAGCAAGAAGTCAAGGGACAGAGACAGCAAACAAGCTCCAAGAGCATTTTGTGAGCTGGATGTGGCAGCACAGAGAAGTGGTTTCAGGCAGTAACAGATTTGATGTGACTGAAAATATGCATTAAACATATGAAGTGTAGCTCCATGCTGATGGCAAAGTTTCTTCCGCTACCTGGATGGCCGAGGGAGCTATGGCTGTGGTTAGGAGACCGTACGTGCTGAAGCAAACTGTTAAGATGACTGTGGCTGATGGCTGTGGGAGACAGGAACAAGGAGTCCTTGAAAAACTGAAGATGTTCACTGCACAATATTATCCAGCAAGATGGGAATGTGGATGTGCCCCTGACCAACTTCCGGTTTTACAGGTACAACTCCATACTCTTACTCAGTCACTAGAGGTGAAAACAGTGATGTCTTGGGGCCTGAACTTGGAATCTTGTAACTAATAAAAATGCAAATTCAAGGAAAAATGTGTATGTTTTTAAGACCAGTAATTGCAACAGAAAGCTTTGAGGTGCAGGGTTCAAATAAACCCTGGAAGGTGTTACAGGCTTCTTTGGAGCACAGGAGCTGAACACCTCACTTTATGAAGTAGACTTTAGGATTATATGTACTTCTAAGGTCCGTGTCTTTAGGAGCTACTGAGGGACTTGCAAGACAGTATCCTCTTAGGCTTTGCTTTGAAATCTTAGCTGCCTGAAGATCTGTTCCTCTGTGGTGGTACTGGAGCATTGGTTGCTTCTTACCAGAAGCTCTGGGTTTTCCAGGGACCTGAGTAAATCTCTTAGAGCTGATGAGCAGCAGCTTCTTGAGCAAGTGCCCCAGCAGCAGCAGCATGGAGCGAGTAGTGCAACTACTTTCATGTCCTCTTCCGCTGGCTGTCTTTTCAAACACATTAGCTGCTTCTCTGTTCCCAGATGCGTATCTAACTGCAGGAAGGGTTTTCAGACTCTGAATCATTGTTTTACAGGGACCAAATGCAAAGGTTAAATAACTGTCTTTGGGAAAAAGATACTAGGTGCGCCTCACCAAGATGCTACCTCGTAGCTGGTTTAGATACTCTTGATCTACGGTAAGGAGAGGGCTTTGAATTCCCTTCCAGCACTCCTGAATTTCTCCAGTGATTAACAAAATACTTCTGTTCCCTGTGCAGGACCGTGCATTTTGCTTCTGAGAGAGATGTTTTGCTTTTAAGCGTGGCTGCTGTGCAACCCTGCATTATGCAGGACACACCAGGGAAGTGGTTTGGGTTTCCTGCTCTGAGGGAAGTATGTTGGCAGGAAAGGGCTGTGTGGTTAGAACTTGCAGTTATGGAATTGACAGTACTGTAAATATTCCTCCAGTTGCTGGCTCAAAAGAGTGGTTTTGTTCAGGCTCTGTAATTAGTACCCATGTGCAAACATCTGCAGATGTACAATTTAATTTATTTTTAGCTTGAGCTTGAAAAGTTGGTTTTTTTGGCTCTGGCCTGGAGGCCTACATAAAACTGAAGCAAATTGAGTGAATAAACAAACTAGATGGCACCTCAGATAGGATTTAGTGTGGTTAGTCAGTAGTACAACACAATTGTTTACGGATGTATTGTTTTCTCTGGTTTTAGTGAAGAAATATTTTTTCATTTGAGCTGCTTAGACTGAAAATAAGTTACTGTTCTGTCAAGCTGAGTTCGCTAAGTTCCATCATGGACTTACGAAAATTGAAGGTTTTTAAAATGTGCATGTTTTTGATTTCTTGGAAACCCTGATATCCTCATTTAATAAAATCTCTTGAGTATATCTGATTCATCAAGTACAGGGCCTGTACTTAGGCTGTCTCTGTTTACAGCAGAGCAACCCCCAAAAATAAAAAGAAAATAACAAGCATTTGTGCTGTTTATTCCTCGTGTCCCATCTTATGAACATTCCCATTGATCTGAACAGCAAATTTCACCTTCGCTTTCAAAACCGTGGTTCTTTATATGCTTAGAAATCGTGTACCTCCCGCAGCTTAAGTGAGAAATTGCTTTTGGTAGAGGAATTGCTTTAGATATGGTGCAGCGTGCTCTGGTTTTGCAGGGTGCTCTGTTCCTTTTGAGCCATGCAATTCTGCAGATGTTTTACTTGTTCAGGTTTTCATGTGAAATTTCCCAACAGTTCTGATCACATGCTGATTATTCACAGGAGTCAGTAGGGTGCATAGTTGGGCTTATGTAGTTGCTTATATTTTTCTATGTGAGTTACTGTTTGTTGTCATCTGTTTTAGCGTTTTGATATCTCCAGGGAAGTTGTAAAAATAGGGTTTCATAGATTACATTGTCATTTTGACAAGCCTTTTTCAAAAGTATTATGGTATACGTTGTGTAGCGCAGTAGGTTACGAGCAGTCTAGTTACCAACCATTAACCAAATCCAAGGGAATCGTACCTGAAAAGTTAAGCACTTCCAGTCTAACTGTAGACTTTGACTAGGAAAATTTGTGCATATTGTATTAGAGAATATTAGTTCCTCCGTTGATGTGAAAGGTCAAGGGTTTCATGATTCAAGAAATAAAATTGTTATGCATTTAGTGCTTTGCTGTCAGTAAATCAAATGGGGGTTTTGGCTTCTTTTCTTTTGATGGTTCTTTAGGTGCCCCTGCTTTCCTTTCCTTGGCTGGTACTTTTTCTGCCTTCAGTGCATCCTCCAGTGCTCAGAGCAGGGTTATTCATGTTTCTATTCAAATGTGAGTCAGAAGCTTCCTTTGTTTTTTAAAGGTACCTGAGCTCGTTGTCTCATCTGTGGCAGCCAGTGTTGGAGCTTTAAGAAAACAAAACAAACCAAATATTTTAAAATTCAGAGCTTAGCAGCTCAGCTTTTACATTTAAAATAAAGGTCTTAACAACATTGTCTCATTCTCTGGAGCGGGTAACAAAGAGCAAATCCATATGTACCATAGTGATGTTTTTACCATGCTAACCAGGGCAGCCTCACAGTCAGTTTGGAGCACAATAACTGTCATAAAATGACTATCCATTGCACAATTTTCCTATTTTTACAAATTTTACATTAGTTTACGTACTTGCCTAGCTGTCTGTAGCGCTTGCTTCCTACATACCTTCTTATATTTTTGACATTAGCACAAGACTTCAGTAAGTCTAATTTTCTTGACTGTGTTAACAGTGCGGAAGTATTCAATGTGTACTTTGACATTTCCATTTGAAATCGAAGGAAAACATGTTTCTATATTTGATCCTAAGCAATGGAGTTAATCGTACACTTAAAGAGTGTCAATGCCTTGCTGACACTTAAACCCTATGGAGTCCTATTATTTAAGCACGGTGACAAAAGTTCTGGAAATAGGGATATTTTAGATTTGTGTATCCAGAGGGTTAGCATACAGAGAAATAAACTTTACCAGCTTCTTTGTCCACCTTTCCTTGAGAACACATAGTATTTGAAAGAGGGCTTTGGCACCTGGTTTGCCATAAATACTAATTATATTCTTCATGTGGGCTCTTGCTTTCATAGTCACGATAACTGCTGCTTTGTGCTTAGCGGACCAGCTCACAGCAGTTATTGTAGAGGGTGATGAATGATGTTTATTTGCGCTGTACGGTTGACCACATCTGGGGGTGAGAACACGCTGGCAGCTAATTGGCCTGGCAAGCCACCAGGCGGCTACAAAACAGGGTCTTGTGCATAGGCAGAAAAATAAACCCACAAGGACTTGTCATCCCTCGCGCCTTACTGATGGGTTCTAGCGGAGGTGACAAACGTTAGCTGTGGATGGGACATCGAGGTCTACTCTGTCGCGTGCATTTCTTTCAAGGAACGCCTCAAATCAATTTGCAGCTATTAACTCCCTGTGAGTTAATTTCATCCCCTGCGAGCTGTGTTAATTACTGGTTTGTGGAGTTGTGTCCCTCTGTGTTTGCTCGCCTTTTTGCCCTGGCACACTTGGCGTGCTTGACTTCTGAGCTGATCCCGTTGGCGAATGTTAAGGACGAATAGCCCTGCCTGGACGTCAGTCTCACGGTGTTTGGTGTCGAGCAGTTTCCCAGAGGTGGTGCTGCAGCTGCTCCTGGATAAGATCTCAGACCTTTAGATTTATATTTAACCTTGAAGGAACTGGAATAATGAAAAATGAGTGAATCACAATAAATCTATGATGATGATGAGGGGCCAGCAAAGATGAACACTTGTATTTATTCTTTTTATGTCTTACTCTGTAATTTCTCACTCTCTCCCATGGAGACTGAGTCTTGCACCTACTCTCCCTTTCCCAACAGACAGCTTTGTGCTGGTTCTGGCACCAGGTTTAGTAGCACAGACTAGGAATGGCTGCTTAGTCCTTACAAACCCAGGAATACCTTTGAGTGAGTCAGACCAAAAGGAGTTGGGAGGGTTGTAGCATCTTTTGGACTCCAAAATGTTGCAGGGATGAGATTGACAGCCCACCCATGAGATGCTTTTCCTTTCTGATCCCACGGCTGCACAGTGTTGGTGTTAGCAAGAAGGAAGAGTAAAGTTTGTATGTCCTGCTAAATCATTTTGGTGACGGTGAGGTTTTAAAATAGAGAGGTCTCTGAATATCATTTGGATATCTCTGAGTGCTTAAAACAACTGGATCAAAGAGGTGCAAATGACACTGCAGATTTGTGGTATTAACGAGCCATGCAATGGAGAATAGCTTTTGAGGGCTTTTGGGCCCTTCTGGTTTTGAATACCAGTTTGCAACATCTGGCACAGCAAAACACAGCTGCGAAGCATCGAGGTTATGCCATTGATCTCTAAGTGGGCTATAGGTGTGTTCCTCGCTTCCTCCCTTGTGTCACTGTACATAACATCTGTCAGGACAAAATAGACTCTGTTACAAATGAACAGGCAATACTAACATTTGTTTTTCATTTGTACAAACTTTGTGTGTATCTGAATGGGTTCTCTGAAACTTACATTTTTAAAATTTTGCCCTTCTGCTTAAAGCAACTTCCTCCCTAATATTTATTATTTATTCTTTACTATTTATTATAAAAGTGTGGATATTGTGTATTTTACCTTTTGAATGCATGTTAAAAAGTAGGCAAACCAAAGTTCATTTGTATATATATTTTACTGGATGAGCTAACAAACAGTAAATTAAATAATCCTTTAGCTTTTTGGCCTACTGTGAACTCTTTGTGATGTTGCTGAACAGACCAGATGTCTGCTGCTTAGGGCCTGGAGCATAAATCTTATGAAGAGCAATTGAAGGAGCTGGGACTGTTTCGTTTGAGGAAGAGGAGGCTGAGGGGAGACCTCATCACTCTCTACAACTACTTGAAAGGACATTGTAGGGAGGTTGGTGCTGGTCTCTTCTCACAGGTAATTAGTGATAGAACGAGAGGGAGTGGCTTCAAGCTGCAGCAGGGTAGGGTTAGGCTCAACATTAGGAAAGAATTTTTCACAGAAAGAGTGGTCTGGCACTGGAATCGGCTGCCCAGGGAGGTGGTGGAGTCACCCTCCCTGACTGTGTTTAAGGATCTATTAGATGTGGTGTTGGGGGACATGGTGTGGGGGAGACTTGTGTAGAGTAGGGCTGATGGTTGGACTCGATGATCCCAAGGGTCTCTTCCAACCTGAATGATTCTATGATTCTTGCAAGCTTATTGTAAGCAATGTGTAGAAAGAGGGGAGCCCTATTTGGTTGATCCTCCAAAAACACTGAATAAAAAAATGTCATGCTTATATAATCAGGAATTGGTTGCTGTAAAAAGAGGAGGGAAAATATGGTAGGTTAGAAGCTTGCTATGGGATTACAGTTGATTTTAGCACTTGATGGTTAAGCAATTTTTACTGCTGTGTCTCTGAACTCCCATAACTGATAATTTAACTGCTAACTCAATTGTGTGGTGATGGATTGCTGTGAACAATTCCTTGAAGAGCACCACTGATTTCAGCTGTGTTTCTTTATTAACTGTAGCGGTTTTCACTTCCTCCGCTACTTTGTGTGTTGGCATTCAGTGACATACATGATAAATATATACCAAAATTATGTATAAATAGGAAATTATAAAGCATTTTCTAGCATTCTTGCTAGAAAACATTTTTGGTGTACGCTTCTACATGCAGAAGGCTGTGCTGAACCTCTGTTTTGCTGCTGAGCTCTGATTGTTATCTTTCTTTTGCTGTAAGTAAAAAATGTATAATGAACAGATTAAGATGAGAAGATTTTTCTCTCTAACAGCACTATTCTATTTATAACTGTAAATCTTTTTCTTTCCCCCCCCCTCCTCCCTCACACCCGTAACAGCTAGCCGATGGCGGAACCTCTTCTCTACACCTGTGTCCTTGGCTTTTCCCTATAGCCCTGTTGCGAGACTCACCCCATATACCAATGGCTTTAATAGTCCCAGCTTCTCTAAAACCTCCAGTAAAGCAATACTAACACCTGAACGGACAGGTAATGCTTACCTCTTTATTGATTTATGGTGCTTATAAAATTGCTTAATTGAATCTAATCTTGCTAGCATTTAACAGCAATACACTGTTCGGATGTTTGTATATAGACTCTCATCTCAGAGGGAGAGTTGTTTTTTTTTAAATGACCTAAAATTGACTAGTAGTGTAGCTTCTCTTCTTTGTTACACAGCATATTATAGGAGAGTGATGCTAGTGAACAGAACCTGATCCTCAATAATGATTTGAGAGTATCGTTGCAACTTTGTCACCTTAAACAGTCCCCAGCTTTGTCTGCCCTTTATTGCTCATTTCTACCTTACCGTGCCCCTTCATCATGTCTACAGAAAATTTTGTGCAACTGTGTAATGAAGTTGTAGGGAGAACTTAACCTGTTATAAAAGTAGCCAACAGAACCACAGCTGGTTCCAAGCTGGCATTGTTGCTGCTGTCCAAGATTTATTTTATGTTCGTCACTGATTTTCAGGGGACACAGGAGTTTTAGGAAAAATACGCTTTCTATAGGCTGTAAATTACAAGGAGTTGTATTTTTCCTCCTTTACTACAGGTATCAGGAGTCACTTTGTATCTGTGACTTCTCTAAAGGTGTAGTGGATAAAAGACCCAATTTTATTTACAACACATGAAATCAATGCCGAAAGCCCTGTTAGGCATATGGGCACTGTGGGTGAGATACAGCCTCAGATTGAATGCCTGGTGTAGGCTTCTCTGCCCGAGTGAGATGTCTAAGCGCCTCCGTTCAATGGGATGTAGTTTAGTTCCTAAATGAAGGCATCTCATACTATTGGAGATACCCTCTGGTATCTTGTCTAGCATCCCACAGCTGCTCCAAAAGGGCACAGCTGTTACTACCTCTGCTAAACCTCAAGGACTCTTGTTATGTGCAAATTTTCAAAAGCAAACACATTTCCTCCTTACAAACCTTTCAAAGCAAAGTAGTCCCCCGCGTGTCCTTTTCTCTTGGAGGTCTTGTTAGAGAACAGCTGAATTTAGGATGAATTTTAGGTGGCTGTTTTGGGCAGTGCTAGAAGATGCAAACGTATCTGTGATATAAGCACAGCTGATGAGCCATAGCCACAGCAGTTCTTGCTATATGGGCTGTGAGCTTCTGGTGGTCCAAGTGACTTACTGTTTTATTTGAAAGACTTTTCCTTAGAGCCAGGCAGCAGCTAGCTCATGCAACTGATGGTGGTTTAGTTTATATTTTGCTATCATGCAGGAGCGAGAGTAGAGTCCAGAGCTCTGTCCAGAAGGTGGCTCTGTGAAGGAGGCAATGCTTTCTCCGTTCTTGCATAATGTTCAGTCTTAATTGTTGTAATAATTGATTTATCTGATGACTATAAACAATTGAAAAACCCAGTAAAATTTAAACAAATGGCCCTGATATGGAATCTGAGTACTGGGCAGGAGTTGGTGACACATACAGACTTGCTTTTCAGAATGGAGTAGGGAGAACCACAGTCCCATAATAAGGATTCAAATGCAGGTGTGTTTAGACTACAATAGCTAATCTGAGCCGTTGCAGAACTGTATTGGGTAAATTATTCATTGTCTGGGCTATGTGATGCTATTTTGAGAACAAGCAGATGAATTCATAATTCATTCCTACACTTACTACTCACGGGTATCAAAGCCCGTTGCTAATTGTTAGCGGATTGCACTACACTTCTGAAAACTTTCATCTGTTACAAAGAACGTGTTTTAAGCTACTGTAACATAAAAGGGCAGTGAGTCATGAGTGAAAGATGGCCACACGTACTCACAGACTAAAGGTTATCTTTTCTTACATAGGCTACATTTCTAGGAGTTCACCCTTGAGCCCACAGTTGTCGCTAGACAGTGAACTGAGCACCTCGGAGCTGGAGGATGATTCCATCTCCATGGGATACAAGCTGCAGGACCTCACCGATGTTCAGATCATGGCTCGTCTGCAGGAGGAGAGTAAGTGGCTTTCTTAATTTTTCAGGATTTTCAGAAGATTTCCCATAACAGTCAAAACTGCTCCAGTCTGGTCTCAATGAAGTGGATCTTTCTTAAAAGGTGTTGCCTCTTGAATTGCATGTGGAAAAACCCACATATTGTTGAGTTCAGGTTAAAGTTACGGCATCTTTCAAAACTTGATGCTTATATATGGCTGAATCGAGGTGCTGGAGCGAGTACAGAGGAGGGCAACNGGGAGAACTTGTAGAGTAGGGCTGATGGTTGGACTTGATGATCCCAAGGGTCTCTTCCAACCTAAATGATTCTGTGATTCTGTGATTCTATGAATCCCAACTGGTAGCTGCATACCCTTTGAGCCCATTTAGATTTAGAAGTCTTACTATCTTAATTAAATTTATTTAAGTTGTGGGGATGCTAAAGCACTCTTACCATGCATACATTACATCGGAAAGGAAGCAAAAAGCAGCTCTCGTGGATTTTTTTTTTTTTTGCTCCTACTTTGATTTTCTTAATTGTCAGATTAATTTTGAAATTAATTCCCTTTTAAGTCTGAAATTGGGGCATTTAAATTTGGCATTTTGGTTTGAGACTAGTGATTACGCACAAATCGGAGCCCAGAAATTTGTTTGACATGGATTATGGTTTGGCTTGATAGTAATTTTGGGAAAATGTCTTTATTCATAAACAAAAGGCATTTGACTTAGAAGTCACTCAGACAGTAAGTGTGGTATCTTTCTCACTTCCTATTAGTGCTAAGTGAGACATCAAGAAGGAAATGATGAGATGAAGGAAATGATGAGATGAAAGATAAGAGACATTCAGAGATGCTGACTGATAGAAAATGCCAACTAATAAGTGACTGTGAATGAAATAAAGAAAAAAATTGTGAAGAAGTAGTTAGACATCAGGTCTGGCTGCAGCAGCAAGAGCGAGTGTTCACTTGTCAGCAGTTGAACTTCCTGAGCATCTGGTAGCACTTACTATGTTCAGCAGAGAAATTAGCAAGTGTTAGACTTTCTAGTATAGCTGAATTCTCAGCTGGCTTACGTGTTTGGTCACAGCTCAGAAAATTTCTGATACTATGTGAAAGGGATAAGATTTTTTGTTTAGAATGCAAATTACGACTGTCAGAGACACAAAGGGTTGCAGTAGTGAAATGACAGCTGCCCTCCTCTCCTTCAGAGTGAGGTTTGAAAAAAAGACTTCAGGTACTTAGCTCTTTAAGGAATTGGGTAAACTGGAAAGAAAACCACTGTTTCTCTTCTAATATATGCCAGGTGTAATGGTTGTATCTCATCCTTGTAGCAGCAGCTGGTACCAAATGTTTGAGCGTGGGATAGTTATATTGTCCACTTAATCCCATGGGAAGTGGCATTATTGTACGTGCATGGAGGCATGCTGTCTTCGTAGCCATGAATAGAAACTCCCACTTGAGAGGGAGGGGGAGTCATATTAAGAAGCTTTCATTATGGTAGAAAAGACATCTGTCAAAGCTGAGGTCTTTTTGTTAAAAAGAAACTCACCTGGTGTTCTGAGAAGGGGGTGGTTGGATGCATGCCTGTCTGAAACACATCTGTGTTACCACTGAGTCTTGTCCATGAGACTGGCTGGTAGCTGGAGCTGGAACTAATTCTGGTTCTATAAGGCTGAAGAGCCACAGTATTTACATGGGTTACAAGTTTAGGAAATGTCATTGTCAGTGTTTTTATTGCATAAATATAAATGTAAGCCTGGGGATGAGAAGGCTCTGGGGAGACCTTATAGCAGCCTTCCAAAACCTGAAGGGGGCCTACAGGTGAGATGGGGAGGGACTCTATGAGGGATTGTAGTGATAGGAAAGGGGTAAAGGTTTTAAACTGAAAGAAGGGAAATTTAGATTAGATACCAGAAAGAAATTCTTTACTGTGAGGGTGGTGAGGCACTGGAACAGGTTGCCCAGAGAAGTTGTGGATGCCCCATCCCTTGAAGTGTTCAAGACCAGGCTGGATGGGGCTTTGAGCAACCTGCTCTAGCGGGAAGTGTCCCTGCCCATGGCAGGGGGGGTTGGATCTTTAAGGTTGCTTCCAAGACAAACTCTTCTATGGTTCTATAAAATGTTTAATAGCAATAACTTGGAGAACTAACAGACTGAGTGTTAATTCCTCCAATTAAGTGTTTAAAAGTTAATACTTAATAGTCTTGTAGTCTTTCTGTTGATGGAGAAATAGATCCCTCCTGAAGGCAGTTTATCTTCTGTTAACAGAAGTGTCTAAGACACCCCACAGGTACTGCATTTTGGAGATCACAAAATGAGGTGGGGTGGAAGGTGCTTGTATTCTTTTTTAAATTTTTATTAAAAAGGGATCTCTCGGGAAATAATTCAGGCTTAGCTGCCTGAAAGATAGACACTGAAAGTTAGATCAGATGAATCCAACTTCACGTCTTTGGCCTGGTGATGTTGTAAATCCATTTTTTGCTGTAAAACTCTGTCTACTTACCTGTGGAGTTGTCAGTATTGAAGTGCATATTAAGAGTTATTCACTCCGCAGAAGCCGAGTAATTCTGTCCTTGGAATTTACAGGTCTTAGGCAAGATTATGCTTCAACTTCAGCATCCGTGTCAAGGCACAGTTCGAGTGTCTCTCTGCATGCGGGGAAGAAAGGGACGTGCAGTGACCAGGACTACGATCGCTACAGCCTTGAGGACGAGGAAGAGTTTGACCACCTCCCACCTCCGCAGCCGCGGCTCACTCGCTGCTCCCCCTTCCAGAAAGGGATTCCTCACTCACAGACTTTCTCCAGTATCCGGGACTGCAGGAGGAGCCCTACCTCCCCACACTTCCCTTCAAATACTTACCAGCAGCCCTACTACTCGCCTCAAGCCCAAACTCCAGAGCAGCAACCAAATAGGATTAATGGAGGTGGGTTTCATGCTTTTCTGAGAGGTGGTCTTTTCTCTCTGCAAAGCAGCGGTGCCATTTTGAAAATGGAGAGTGAAGTGTGTTTAGTGTCGGACAGCTAGAGCTGTCCGTGAGTCGAGACAAGCAGTTTAAGCCCTTGCGAGTGATTGAGGTGTGTTATTATGAAGTAACTTGCTCCAAAATGTAATCTGTGACCCGGTCATGAAAGTTTTTGCTTTAGTCTGTTTCATAGTGCTGCAGAGGTGACCGCAAGTGAAGAAAGAAGAAAAAGGAAAGGGAAAAAATATTTTAGCAGAAGAACTGATCGGGCTTTTGAGCGTGGCCTATGCATGTCCATCGTGGATACAGTGAAATACAAAATAGAGTTTTTCAGATGCTCATTCTTTCTTATTTGTGACTTTGCTGTTAAGGCATTTATGCCATGAATCTGCAATGAGTGCTTATGGCAGGGGTCACCACTCTGCTCCTGTTCCAGGTCTGGTAGGGCAAACTCTTAATGTAGTCAGAGATAATACCACTCCCAAACTATCTTGAGCTATTGGTTTTTTTTTGCTCTGCCTTTGAGGTGTATTCCAGAGTCCCTGGAATTTGTCTCTCAATGGTTACTCAAGATTTAAGTTTGCCTCTGTTGTTGCTGTTACCTTCCTTTCGTTCCTTACCCATGATCACAATTTTCTCCCTCCTGCTGCATCTTGCTTTCCTATTCCTTCAGTCTTTTCCCCAAGCTAATTCAAAACAGTCAGTTTTCTGTCAAGAGTCTGGTTTGTAACATTACAGGTTACAGCTCACCCTTGGGCAAGAAAATAAATGTCTTCTTCCAAACAGTTGCTATTTATAGAGTGGTACAGGTATGCATGTTTGCTTTCCTGACAAATAAGACCCGACAGGTTGGTGCCAGAAAGCACTTGCCTTCAAAGTAAGACATGACGTGGAAGTATAATGGACAAGTGGCCGTGTCTTAAGAAGGCTGAGTAAAGCAACGTGGGGTGTGTTGCTACAGCACATGTGCCAAATTAATTCCAGTGTTATCTTTCTTGCCAGGGAGGTGGAGGAATGGGACAGCACTGATGGGCTTGCAGGAATCTCGGGGAGATAAAAAGAAGGTTATGGGGCATTTTTGATTCAGGAATAAGGGCAGGATGAGGTGCTTCAACCTTCTTATATGGTCCCCAAATGCTTTTTCAGTTATTTTTTCATGTTCTGTGTCAGTGGAACTTAAGCATTGGATTGCCACGTGGAAACCTCAGAAAATGCACTAAAAATGCAAGACTCTTGAGTTTATTAACTAGGAAGTGTAGACATGTAAAAGACCTCCAATTTTATCACTAAGTAGTTGGGTGTTTTTCTCAAGAACTGGATGATCTGTTTGGTGTTGCTCAGAAGATGGACACATGTGACTTCAGTTGCCTGTTTGCTGGGGTAGCAGACAGTCCTATAATAGCCAGGACCGCTATCTTTAGAGGGGAATTATCTCCTCACCTTCTGCACTTTCAGCTTCTGACTCACACAGCCCTGATCCACGTAAGTGGCAAAATGCTGAGGGTGAGAAACGTTTTGCTTCAGCGGGGCTCTGTTGGCAGACAAGGAGTGAAGTTTTTGCTGTATTGAATATGTCTGAGCAGTAACGCGGCAACATTTCATCAGCACTTCTTCATCATCTTGGCAACAATTCCATTGTCTTTTGGGACCTCCTACACATTGAAATGGAGGTAAACTGCAAAATAAGAGTTTGTCTGAAGCTCAGTGTGATGGACGGTGTGTTCCCACGGTTTCATAGTTAAACCAAGGCAAATGAGAAAGAGGAGTGTGATAGATGGAGGGGCTGAGCTGTTTAGTTACTGCTTTCAGTATATGTGGAAAGCATCGTCTCTAATTAATCAAACTTGTGTGTACCCCCTGCTGTGCTGCTTTCGGTTGTTCCAACAGTCCTCCCAAATCTCTCTTCCTCTCTGAGCCCCCAAAGAGATGATTTGTGTTCTTGTATGTTCAGTCACCAGTCTGGCCACTGGTTCATCTGATTGCTCGCAAAGCTCTCCATAGCAGAAGAGTAAGTGACAGGTAAATGTTGCATTTTGGCGGTCAGTCTGGGGTGAAAAAACTGTGTTTAGTTTTGACACAACTTCCCCCCAAGACTTGCTTGTGTGTTTAGCTCAAGTATAATTTTTTGCCTTTAGGAACAAATGGTATCACGGGCGCTGCCCTACCTGGTTTTAGTGAGGTTTGGTATGGCATGCTAGTTGGGGTACTTATTCTAATCTTAACTACCTGTACAAATATGCTAAAGGTGTGATAAAGTTGGAAAACTTTAATAATTCTTTTAAGAGTATGATATTGGTCACCTGATGAGGAGAGCTTACATTTAGATGCTGGGATGTAGGTGTCCATGTGTGTATGAGAGGCCCAATTCAGCTACCCACAATATAAGCGTTTAAGTGCTGTGTCAGGTACTTGGATGCCCCCTGCTTGACTTCCCCTTTTTTACATATAGTTGAGTGTAGACTTAACATTGATCTGTGTGTTCGGAGAGGTGGGAAAACATCTGTTCTTACTGATTTACAGAGTGTTTTTTTGCTCATAACCTCTCCAGTTCAGTAAGTAAGGGCGATTTCACTGTAAGAAATCGTTGCAGGCTTCATTAAAGAGAAGGAGGAAAGAAAATCTTGTTTTGTCACCTTTGAAGTTATACTGAGAGTAGCAATCAGTAGGAAGAAGTCATGGGAGGATAGTGGAAAAATCCTTAGTTTGCTGTAACTGTCTTTGGAAGGGGAAGACCTTGAAGCCTTGAAGCCAGGGTGAGATGAAGTAATAATTCTGAATAAAATACAAGTGTTCAATGTTAGCAAAACGTAGGTATTGATAATTGTGAAGAATGCTGTCTCTCATTTAACTTAAAGACTTACTTTTAGGTCTTAATCTGTATTTGTATTTTTACACACTGATATCTCTATGAACTGATGATTCCACAGACCTTTAACTAGACTCTGGTGTATTTGGGACGTCATGAATGTTATAATCATAACAAATGTAATGCAGATATTGAACTCGGGTCTGCAAAGATGAGAGACAAATTAATCCCTTAAATTGAAGTTGCAGTTGAATCTACAAGTTCGTTGAGGATTTCAGAACAAACTCTGAATATCTACATAATATAGAACACAATATTTAAAATAGAAGAGAATGATTATTTTCCTTATGTTTTTTTCCCCAACTTGTTTGTTCTAATGATGAAGGTAAGGCAGAGTTGAATCTGCAGGGTTTGTGTGAAAGATTTACATCCATGTAAGAAGCTGCTAAAGAGTGATACAGATTTCTCTGAGATGCTAATAAATAAGATTCATTGTATCCCATTCCTTAATGATAGTGCATTTTTGGTGAGGCTTTCAAGTCCTTCTGTACAAATGAAACATTGGCAACGCTTGCGGAGAATAACGAGTGAATAAATGTGTTTCAAGACACTTCACTGTAGAGTCAACATCAGCTCTCCTTCCAAGGACATCCTCACTGGATGAGGTGTTCTGGCAGAGAGAAGATTATCAAGAACTGCTATGGAACTCCTACTTTGGCAACCCACCAAGAGTGTACCTCTTCTGTGGCAGCTTTGCTCTGAGGGCACCGTCTCTTTGCATGCTGCGTGGACATTAATCTTCTGCTGGTGATAGTATTAGGTCAGGGAAGGAAAAAAAGCCTAAAGAGAAGTGGTGGAACAGGAATAGCCACCAGCAGCGCTGGGGACAGAAGACAGAAGGCAGGTGCTGCCGGTTCTGGTGTCCTGCCAGAAAGAAGCTGGGCCACCGATCCCAGGCTGACTTCAGAGAAGAAACAGCACTGAGGGAAGAACTTCCAGGAAAAAAAAAAATCAGAACTGAAGTAGTTGGGTAAGAAGCAAACTCCTGTCTTTACTATAATTTTGTGGAATGTTTGACAAAATAAGGGACACTTCTGCCTTTTTTTTTGACCTGTTTCTCACCAGAATTGAATATGATGTGTGCTGTGGGGTGGTCTTTTCATGAACGTTTTCAGTTGAAGGCAGAGGACACTGTATTTCACAGTGCCCAGTTTCTCCTGTGCTGTAGGCAACAGGCAATTTGTCATGGTTGTCACATAAGGGAGAAAAGTATAAACATGCAATGAGTGATTTTTTTGGTGCATCATTCTGCAGATACGTGAAAAGAGAGCAACATACGCCACCTAAAGAACACTCGTGAAGCGACAAGCACATGTGTGTATCCAGAACTATTTTGAGAAGGTGACTCAGGAACTGATAATTAACTCCCTTGCATGACCTGCCCTTGCATTTTCTTCACACTTTCAAATATCTCAATAGTACAATGTCTGTAGGTCATGCTGTTGCATGTCGAAGAAGGCTGGGAAAGGCGAAGGTACATCCGTGATGCTTTATATATGGCTGCATCCTATTTAAACCTTGTATTTCTTTCGACCTAGATGATAGTTGAAACTCAACAGTGGGTCCCAGTAACTACGGATGCCATAGCAGATGCAGGTCTTTTGCAGCTCCTAGCTGGTGTTAATATCGACATCTTCCTCACAAAACAAACTGTAAACAACTGATGATTTTTTAGGCTTGCCACTAAACCAGGTTAGTGCAGAAGAGGTAGCAGATAATGTCACAAATTTCATCATTTGTCATAAACAGGACTATTTGGGCAAATTACTTCTCGTCTGAAAATACATCTCAGCTCTACTCCTTCACTACTCCTCTCTGTTAACTTTCTCATCCATCGTAGGAGAGCAAAGAGCTCTGGAATGGGAAGGTTTATTACTTGGAAAAATATTTTTGTTTTCTACCAGTATTCCCAGCAAGTTCATATCTTGTCAAGTCTCAGCAGCCTGAAATAATATTAAAGTCATGTAACTCCCACCTTCGGCTTCTATATATCAAGCTCACAAGAGCAAGCATTTCGTTTACAAACAGAAGGTCTGTAAGACTCTTTCCACTATTCTTAGGAGAGGAACAGGTGACAAAACAAACTTGAAGGAAGAGATGAAAGAGAATGCATCATCCAAGGAGATGAAAGCTGCAAAATGTCACCAAGACAAACATTTCTGGATTTTCCCCAAACACAAAACTGACCTGCTATTTTCGTTGCTTTTCAGGGCCATTTGTCTCAGCAGACACAAGGACCCATCAAAGAAGTAACGCAGATGCTCGATGGATGAGAATTTGCAGGTGCAGCAGGAATCTGCTGCCTGAGGACTGAATGAATCAGCAGCAGAGCAGTCTGCTGGAACCAGAAGGGACTAAATTGAACAGGAGGCAAAAGACGTGGCCGCCCACAACGTGGAGGAAATCCAAGCTACCTCTGTAGCTATTTTTCCTGCTATTGTAGCTGTGTCTGCTGGACAGTTTGAGGCACAGATCATGCCTGTGGTGGCTGATGCAGTTCCTCAAGTGGAAGAGCACATCCAGTCCAAGGAATTCTGCCTAGACAACTTGATGATATATAGATAGTATTAGGAAAGCTAATTTCTGCAGTACCATCTTCCATACCGCCATCCTGCTGCTCAAACCTTTCCTTGCCAAGTGCTGTAATATTGACCCAGAATTCCAGAACCTAGGATTTTAAAGGGTAGGCTAGGGCTCCAAAATTATCAGTAGCTACAGACATACCACGTTCATGAATTTTCTGCCACTCCAGGCCAAGGTTTCCACTGTAAGAAAGCAGTTCCCTTTCCAGTTTGCAAAATCATCAAGTATTACAAGAATAGGGACATATAGTAGCTATATGGATGCTGTTGTTTGCATCCTTGGGACAGTCTTTGAAGCCTGATAATTGTTTTATCATTGTTATATCAGTGTTAATAATACTTACCACCTGCCTGAACCACAGTGGTGATTCCTTTGCTAATGTTCATTGCTGTACCACTGACAGTTTCACCCTGCCAGCATTAGTGATGAGTCATTGAAGCACAAAACTCTAACTCTTTGATGAATGAAGGATTACCCTTAAACTGGTTCTTTATTAGGATTTGACTGTACTCTAGTTTCCAGAAATGCAAACCTTGCAATTCCTTTTCTTGCACTGAACTACTCCTTCTGTCACTCCCGTGCCTACTGTTTGGTTTTGAAAATAGGAGAATGTAGTGTATTTAATTCATGGGAATATTTAAACTGTTTCTAATGTTTTTTTCTCTGTCAGACCACCCATGGTAACTGAAAGTCAGCCTTAGTTTGAGATGGAAGAGAGGAAGGTCTGATCGTTACAGGTCTAGTGTTCATGATACAGTGTCAAGGGCAGGCAGGCAGTAGTAACTGGGACTTGGATACGAGGATATTGGAAATGCTGGACCTTTGAAGTGCAGGGATGTTTTTTGACTATTTGTAGGATTCTGTACCAGTTCATATCATGAAGACCAGTCATAAAAACCAGCTACAGTTGTAGCCTTGCCATGACTCAGTTCGCGGAGGTACTTAGGCATCACGTAATTTTGAAGTTAGTGATTACTAATACCTTGTATAGATAGAACTGTACTGTCACTTCTCATTACGTGCCAGTTAGCAGCTTTAAGGATTAGAGGAGCTCGTGATGGTGCTGATTAGGTTATATATTTATGTGGAGTGATAAATAGAGATTCCTAAGTCAACTTGTTGTTTCTGTGGACTGAACTTGCCCTGCGTGAGCTAGGAGGTCAACCCAAAACAGCAGTTCCAAGCTGTGTGTGATGTATCACTCCTGTGCATAAATCCAAAATACCGATGTTGAAGTGCCCTGCTTGCCCAGCAGTTGTAGCTGCCTGTTAGAAGACAAGCATACCCCTGCTTTCTTGTTGCAGCGTGAGAACTGGAGGCAGACATCTACCAGGCGCTGCAACCTACGGCAGGGACAGGAGCTGGTGGCATCTACGCTGACAGCGGTACCAGAAGAAACATCGCCACCTCAGCAGGGCACAGCACTTGTGCTCCTGGACCTGCACAAAAGGCCAGCGTTACTGGTGTTGTGAATGACAATTTAATGAATGAGCTGTCATTTCCCCACGGTGGTGCTTCACTGAAGTCTGTCACGTCACGGGAGGCAATTCAGACCAGGTCATTCAGTGTGTGCTTTTCTGCCCCCACCAGTCTCTTCTGATCATACAGAATTGAGTCATCTCCCATTGACCCTGTGACAGAAGAGACCAAAAGACCAATAGCATTATATAATGCTATTGTGGTTGGGAAGTCTTCTTGAGATGTCAGACTTGGTTTCAGCTTCTCTCTCCAAATCAACTAGTGCGAGTGGAGTTGTATCTTCTGACCTCTTAGGCACTTGCCTTAGCTGTTGAACCTGCCCTGAAAATATTTGGGGCGTTTGCAGCATTCTTTTCATGAAAGGCTGTACAGGCCTGTTCTGAAAATGTTCACCAAATCAGGCACCACGAGTGCCTGTGGAGGGGGAATCACCAGATTTGAAAATCATGTCAACCCAGGGTTCCAGGCGACTGAACAGCATCAAATCATAGCAGGTTTTGCGCATGGCCACCTGCAGAAACCTAGTACACCAGTAATGTTAGGTACTGAATGGAATTTCTTTAGCATCTCATTGGTGCCTGAAAGCAAGACTTCAGTCACTTGGGATGGATTTGTCTCACCTGTTTTTAGACAGCCATAGTCTAGATACCTGTGTCTGACTTTGTCACTGCAGCCTTGCTTTGTATTCACGGCAAAGAAGCAGGCACATTTAGGGCATGATTCATCTGACCTACTTTACACATTTATGTGAAACTTCTCCTTATTATGACATTTTAGTGTTTAAATCCTTGTGATTCTGGAAATGTACTGTCTATCGGTGCCTTTAAAATCACTTGTGATTAGTCGTGCTGTTACAAGAGTCAGAGGGGTTCCATTAGTAGACTGTCAATATAATATTATTCATTATTATTATTATTCCTGCAGATCTTACCCTTTCCTTGCGTTGAAATAATTTGCTTCCATTTTGACTTTCTACAGAAATTACTCAGAGGGCTGCTTGTGTTTGTTGGAAACTCTGACATGACTGTGAATGTTGTCTTCTTTTGCTTCAGACAAACTTCGAAGAAGCATGCCTAACCTCGCTCGGATGCCAAGTACCCCCACCATTAACAGTAACACTGGCTTTGCTAGTTCTCCAGTCACTGTGAGGAACAGTCAGAGCTTTGACTCCAATTTGCATGGAGCCAGTAATGGGATTTCAAGGATGCAGTCATGTAGTAAGTACCTGTGTTCTTCGGCTGCACGCGAGGAGTCGATAGAGTGGTAGAATACTTGTCCCAGTCACTGATTCTCCGCTGTATGAAAAATTAAAAGCAGACTGTTCCTTTTTGCACCAGATTTTAGTGTAGCTCAGAATTTTCAAAGTTTCTATTTTGAAAACCAAGTTCTCCTGATCTTGTTGTGCAGTGTTCAGAGTTCCATCACCTCCTTTTTTTCCCTTTTGCCCATTCATTTTGTGCCAACTTTAAATTAGTAATAATCAGTAGCAGTAAGTATTGTAGAAGCACCAATAATGCAATTAATTCATATGAGCTTACATTTTTACTCTTGACAGTAGAATTGAAAACTGCTTTTCTTGGTGATGTATACCGTGCTGGTTTTACAGTGCACTGTATAAATACTAAATATAAATATATGAATCTTAAAATACATGACCTCTCTCCTACTGAAATAGAGACACTTCCAAGCAAATATGGTAAAGAGAGGGTTATATCCTCAAGTATAATATACTTGTTGAGTGGGGGAATTGAAGTGACTAATTAGTTTAATTAAGGTGACTTCTTGATGGAGGGATGAAGGGAGTATTGATCTCGTGGATATTGAATTATTAATGCAGAACATGAACAAAATCAATCAAGATCAAACCCATCTTTTCTAGCACAAGGGTTGAGGTACTGAGGAAAAATGGAAAAAGTGCGTTTCATTGGACACAGACAGGAGAAGGGATTAAACTTATGCTTCCCATGTCCTGTGAGAATGTGGAGGGAGAAGTTGTCAAAACCTTTTCCTGTGGGTGTTTTCTTTCAAATTTGAGCAGAATTGCATCTCTTCTGGAAAACATACTTGACTGCTGGATTTATTTTGGTTTATTTTTGTCCTGTTTGAATAGGAGAATGGAAGTAGTTGTTGAGGTTCCCAATTGATTTTGCGTGGTAGTGCATTGAGAGTTTAATTTAATTTACTATTTTAGGAGTATATATTTCTCTGTGTGTTTATGTGTATGGATATATGTGAGTATAAGATGGGTTTTTTCTGAAATAATTTTTTGAAAAACGTTTCTAATAAGTGGCTGTGCCGGGGTGTTTAAGGAGCTGTGTTATGATAAGAGTTCCATAACAATATATTGCCAGTATTGCTTAATTCAATCACACGTCTCTGTTTTCACCTCTGTCTAAATGATTTTTAAGATGCCCATTTTCAAAGACTTGGAAAACAGTTGGCCTGTGTGTGCTATGTTAGTTTATGGGTTTCAGGGTTTTAAGTTTGCTTTTGATATGTGGGCTCTGAAACAGATGCATGTCTGATGTACACCAGGGGGCAGGATTGTGTTGAAAATATCTCTACGTGGAGCTTCTGGGCCCCTGGCATTGGTGTAAAATTATAGTTTACATAACTTCAGCCTTTGACTATGCTGTGATGTTCAGGACCCTTTTATAGCTTTTTTATTATTTTCCTTAAAAAAAAAAGGTGTGGTTATTTTAAGCAACCTTACAAAAATCTAACTGATCTAACAGCATTTAATTCATACCTTCATTACTTTCTCCTCTTTAAAACTCTAATTGTGTAGTTGGAATTAGTGTGCTTATAATGGCTAACAAAACCTCTTTGAGGGGAGAAAAAAGCAGTAATATGGGGTGGGATTTTTGTTTAGGATGGGGATTGAACAGGGTATATTAGTTCAGTGCAGTGTTGCTGGATGCAGAATTGGATCCAAGGGTCTCTTTCAGCAATTTGTGATTAGGAAGTAAATTGTATACTGATATGTTTTATCCCTATTCAGATCTATCTAAAAATCAGCATTACTACCTGGCCTTACCCGTTCCATACTGACCTTGTCACTTCCTTTTCTTACCACTCTTTACAGTTCCATCACCAGGACAGCTTCAACACAGAGTTCACAGTGTTGGACAATTTCCAGTGTCCGTCAGACAGCCTCTCAAAGCTACTGCCTACGTAAGCCCAACCATACAAGGTGGTGGTAGTAGTAGTAGTAGCAGCAGCAGCAGCAGCAACAGCATCCCAGTGTCCAACAGCTCCCAGTTTTATTCTAACACTGGGATCCCAATGCCAAACAAGACTGCCAGTCAGGGGATTGTAGGGCGCAGTGCTCTTCCAAGACCATCGCTGGCCATCAATGGGAGCGGCATACCCAGAAGTAAAATTGCACAGCCAGTTCGAAGGTAAGAGTTAAACAGGCCTCTTTCTGGGTGTGGATGGCATTGGGTTAGATTGTGGGTTTGGTTTTTTTATTTTCCTCCTGAATATGAATCTGGGCCATAAGAAAGAAGGGTTTCTAGCTCCCAGTGCTGGATCACTGAATATGTGAAGAGTAGATTGGATGTGGTATTGAGGGATATGGTGTAGGGGAGAACTTGTAGAGTAGGGCTGATGGTTGGACTTGATGATCCCAAGGGTCTCTTCCAACCTATATGATTCTATGATTCTTTCTAGTAACAGTGATGGACAATCCTCGCTGGTAGTTCCTACTAAACTGTGATAATTGATAGAAAGTAATCACATATAAATAAGAATAGATGGTCGCCCGTCAATAAGAAATCAAAACAAATGGAAAGCTCCTATCATTAACATACGTGGCTTGTGTTCTTCCAGACTCCTGCCCGTTGCTATTTCATTGTCACAGGATGTGCAAATCTTAGAGTACTCAAAACAGGGTTGCATCCCTGTCTTTGTAAATACCGTAGACTGTAATACTCTACTGTAAATACAGTAGACTGTACAAATGCAACTTGTGACGTTAGGGCATTGTGAAGAAGGAAATATCCTGGATATTTCTGCTGGTTGAACCAGACTCTTCTAAATTCCAGCTGGGAGACAACAGGCAAACAGGGAATCCTATAGTTTCACATACTTGCAATGAGCTATACTGTTAAGCAAATGCATTTTTCCAAGAGAATTTAGTCTCCAAAATATTTTTCTTTTTTTTTTTTTTTTCAGGGCAAGCAATAAAATAATCTTGAGGGAAAAGACTGTGTTTTAGTCACCTTATTGCAGCTGGGAGTTAAACTCTTAGCCATATGTTCTGTGATTAATAGGTGATAAAATTTCTCAAAGAGAAATTTCCATCACCTTGCGTCAGCTCTTCCAACTCTTTCTTCCCATCGGATGCATCTCTCCTCTCGTGAGGGCCTGCTGTGTGACCACCTGCTTTTCTGTTGGATGAACTGTTTAGCTCTCACCGGTTTTATACTTTTCACTAGATACTGGCTGGATCCAGAATAAGTTCAATTGCTCCTATTCTCTTTTTGGTTGAGTTACTCGGGGATTACAGCGATATGACTGACAACAGATTTTGACCAACTGCAGTGAAACTTTGATAAAGAACCGTCAGGTTTCTTCTTTGATGAACTGTACCATGAGATTTCTATTATAACCTCCTTTATTCTCTGCTGGAACTCTCTCTGTTAGAATTCGTTATAGTAGAGGGGTTTCTTTCTTTTTTTCTTTTTTCCTTACCTCCACTTTGTGTTCTTCTGCAGAGCTCTTAAATCTTTCATAGCAACATGTGAAAAAGAGACTTTCTGAGCCACAGAGACCAGTCCATTGCTATTTTGTAACTTTTCGTATAACAGACAATATTAGAGAAAAATAAAATTAAGAAGTTTCAGTGGGAGAGTGAGACACTGTACTCTCAATGCTGTTTTTATTAGAAGCTGATTCAAATCAGTAACAAAGCTATTTATAGTCCAGTAAGTCTGGGCTTTTGTCTTTTTATCTTGTCTTCTTATCTTCAGATGTACCTTAGATGCATCACCTGTCACTGTAGAGCCAGACCAATGGTCCTTCAAGATGGAGGGTCTTTGCACTGTGGAAATGACAAGTTTATAGGACTCTAAAAGCACAGGCAGAAAGGAGCTCAGTCTTCAGTTCTTTCAGACCCTAATTTCATTTTATGTGGAAAGTAAGGGCAGTTTCAGTTCATAGGGAATTTTCTTGTAAGGAATTCAGCCATCAGAGTCAGATTTTCTTACTACTGATTTTTGTCACTGTGGTTGTTTTTAAGGAGGGGTATTTCTCATTATCAGTTCAGGAGTCTAGCTTCTTCCAGTATACTGAAAACTAAACAGTGGTTTTAGTCATGACTTGATTACAAGTTGAGCAGGTATTTTTGTTTTTTTAAATGAGTCAGATATTCAGAGAGAAGTGCACATTCAGAGCAAAGCTGTGTCTTTATACCTATGGCCCAACTGTTAGTTAGCCAAGGTATTGGCATTTTAGATATGTAAAATAGGTTGTTAGACACATTATATAGGGCCTGCATTAGGGAACTTCAGTACTCTCTGCACAGGATCAAACACGGGATTGAGGGAGTGCTTTTGGCAATTTGTAAAATGATAATAGCCAAGATAACCTGCTCACTGCCCTGTAGCAGAGATTCATTTCTGGACATGTACCGGTATTCTGACAGTTTTTTTCAACTTAGTTAATCATTCTTTACTTTTGCCCTCTTTAATTTTTTTATTGAAGGCTGTTTACCATACTTTCCTCTTTTTTCTTTCTGGAAAAAAAAATGAAAGCAGCAGTTGCAGAAGGTTTCAGAGGCAAGTTGTGTTTTGTGAATCAAGTAACTGGATTTATGGCAAAGATAAGTGATCCTGCAACGAGATGGAGCTGCACAAGAGGCTTGGCTGAACCTAAGTTTAACCCATTTTGTTTTACTTAAGTGCAGTGTTTCTGCCACTAAAAAAAGCAGTTGTAGCAGAGGGGCAAGAGGTTGCTTCGGTCACTGCTTTTAACTTTCCGACTTTGCCTGCTGTACAATGTACCTCTGCCTTTTTCCATCAAAGGGCATTTAGAAGGGTGAGGAGGCGTGAGAAACTCACGAAAGAGCAGAGGATTGTGAGAACAAGGCTTGAGACCTGGTTTTATAAGAAACAGTTTCACAGAACTGAGACGCTATTTTCAGCAAATCCAGGTCTAACTAAAATACGGTTGTGGCAAATGAGAGATAGCCGGCCTTATGTCCAGTGAGCTGATGATCAGACATCAAGTCAGATGGTTGTTTTTCCTTTTTCTGCTCTTATTTGAAATGGTTTCCTTGGTAGTGCTGTGAGGGTTTGGAAGATGGTCAAGGTGAGACACTGGAACAGGTTGCCCAAAGAAGTTGTGGATGCCCCGTCCCAGGAAGGAATTTTCAAGGCTGGACTGGATGGGGCTTCGAGCAACCCAGTCTAGTGGGAGATATCCGACATTGAAACTAGATGATCTTTAAGGTCCCTTCCAACTCTAACCATTCTATGATTCTATGGTCAACAAGCATTTTACAGTAAGCCCTCATTAATTAATGAGAGATGCAGCCTGGTTGTGAAGGTTGCAGATGGTTGGACTAGAATCATAGAATCATTTAGGTTGGAAGAGACCCTTGGGATCAAGTCCAACCATCAGCCCAACTCTACAAGTTCTCCCCTACACCATAGCCCTCAACACCACATCTAATCTACTCTTAAACACAGTCAGGGAGGGTGACTCCACCACCTCCCTGGGCAGCCCATTCCACTGATTGACCACTCTCTCTGTGAAAAACTTTTTCCTAATGTCCAGCCTAACCCTACCCTGCTGCAGCTTGCAGCCATTCCCTCTTGTTCTATCGCTAATTGCCCGTGAGAAGAGACCAGCACCAACCTCTCTACAATGCCCTTTCAAGCAGTTGTAGAGAGTGATGAGGTCTCCCCTCAGCCTCCTCTTCCTCAAACTAAACAACCCCAACTCCCTCAATCGATCCTCATAAGCCTTGTTCTCCAGGCCTCTCACCAGCTTTGTTGCCCTCCTCTGTACTCGCTCCAGCACCTCGATATCTCTCTTGTGTTGAGGTGCCTAGATGATCTTGTAGGTCCTTTCCAGCCTTGTGTTTCTATGATTCTAAGGTGGGGGCCCAGAGAATTATGAGTTTCCTACAGGAGTGGTAATGCTGGGACTAGTGGCTCTCTGACTTCAGCTGTGGGATGGAAACACAGTATCATGGGTTTAGATAAGAGGGTCTTGAGCAGGAGTTCGAACTGCTCAGATGCCAAATTTTTTACTATTAGTGCATAGTGTTTTTACAAAGTGCTGGGTTTTGACAGGCATGCTGAGCACAACAACTTCGTGGAGAATATTTCCCATTAGATCTCTGCTCTCCATCCATATTGGAATATGTTTGCTGTTCGTAGTGACAAAAATAGGTTTTTATTGCCTTTAGCCCTGAACAATAAGATCTTCCCATTTAGAAGATCATGCATTGTAAGAATTATTTACCAAATTCCTTTTTGCCAGCCTTTTGTCTTGGTAAGACCAGTGACAATAATGAGGTTTCATTGAAAGTGGCCTTAGTTTCACCTTAGATCTTTACATCGGCATTAGCATGGAGCCAGAAATATTCCAGAGTGATGCCTTCAAGCAAGCCACAAAGCCAGTGTTGCTGCAGAAGTTAATGGTACCTGTTGCCTTGATCTTTCACGTAAAATATGACTTCCTTTGTGTTGTTTGTCATTTGTTTCATACAGTTTTCTTCAGCCTCCAAAGCCACTCTCGACGCTCAGCACGATGCGGGATGGGAACTGGAGGGACGGCTGCTATTGATGAAGGATGCCCATCAACAGTGGAAAATAAATAATGCGGATTTCATTACCCAGCTGGCTGGGTAACAATGATTTGGGAAAGGAGGATCATACAGTATCATGTCCCCCGGGATTTTAATATGTAACCATCCATAATGCAACATCATTTTATAAAAATGGACGTCTTATCAAATACTAAATGTTGCACTTAATCAGTTACCTGAACAGCTGCGTTGTTCTAACTGTTGACTAACAATGGCAGTGTTGCCATTTGGAACTGAAGAAAGTATTCTACATGTGCAAAGTACCCGAATATTTTCCTTGGAAGGGACTAGAAGACAATGCTTCCCGAGCAGTTTTGCCGTACTGACCTTTGAAGATAATTTACTCGGTGTAAAGGCATCATGCATTTTATTTTGAATTTGGGGGGACTTACATATGTGCTTGAATTTTTTTCTAGTGTTCCGGTACATTTTTATTTTGTATACTTAAGTTCATTTAAACTTGCCTGAACCTTGAACAACAGAGAGATAATTTAACTTTTCTGTGCCATAAATAATATTTTTGGGGTAATGTACTTTTTTAGCGCTAGGAACATATCTTACAAAGACGGTACCATTGGCAATACAAAGCAGTATATTTATGTTGCAGAAGCACAAAACGAGTAGCATTCACTGGAAATTGCCATCCAGCTGGGTCAGCATGGTTTTGTTGGTCTTTCACCGTTTGTTCAACTGTTAATTTATTGTCATAGTGTTTTGTATTTAAAATGGCAGCATAAGTCACCTTGCACTTACAAAGATACAGTGATCTCTAAAACTGCAGTTGGTTTTCAGTACTTTATTACAAAGAACAAAAATGTAATGTTTTATTAACAATTGCTTATGGAAAATGAGGTTTTAATGTGAATAAATCTTTTTGATAGATCTTTTACAAAATTCAATTGCACTAATCAATGCTTTCTTACAATGGCATATGACTTAATATTTGATTACAACTGTGTATACTGCTGTTTTGGAATGTTTCAGAAATAAAGAATCTATTTCAGCAATAATGCTGGTTTTTAAGTGTGCAGTGTAAGCATTGTCAGAATTTAGCACCTGACATCTGCTCAGCTCCTGAAGTTTTTATTACTTTCCATTTATAAAGATTGTGCTGCATTTCTCCAAATAGTAACGGCTTATCTGGACGGTTCTAAATTTTTAAAAAATTGTTACGAAGCCATAGGATGCTGGAAGACAAATTTTTAAATCAATCTGATTATGATCTTAAGAATTTTTTTTCAATTTAAAAGGTCAGATTGTTCAAGTCCAAATGTGACTTGCAGTGGGAAACAGATTGTGTACCAAGTGAGTCTTTCAGCACGGCTCTGAATTTGCTCAAGGGCCTACTTTTCTTAAATGGGCAAGCTAAAAGGAAAAACAAAGGAGAAGGATACACTGGTGAGTACAACCCTCTCACGACACTGCAAAGTGATTGCATAGTAGTGCAGTAGTATCTCTGCACAGCCTAAGACTGCTTAACAGAGATAACCAATTCACTTTTCACATTTTGGTTCTTTTAAACCAGGTAAAATCTGCTGCTTTTTCAAAAAAGGCTGAACTGTTGAAGAGGGTGTCAAGAAATGTTCCAACAAGGAAATTGCCTCTGCACAGGTAGGTATTTCAGCGGGAGTGTGACAAACTCATCTGGTTCATAAGAAGCTTTAATTTGGAAGAAGTTACTGCTGGTTAAAGCAGTTGGTCGTTTGTGGACAATCTGTTGTCTTCAACAGTTTAGCTCGCTTACAGGCTGGGAGTGGTGGGGGTGCAGAGTCAGCTCAGGGGGTGCTTTGCTTTTTGCCTGTGACAAGGAAAGAGGGCTACAGAACCTCCATAATTAATCTCTCCTGACTTGTAGTACTAGGGAACCTGCATCAACAGCGGCAGTGATTAACTTCTGCTCGTTGCTGTTCGTTCCAGTTCTGGCCTGAACTGCCTCATCACTGTGTTCCCTGGCACTCGGATTTTATCCCTGTTCCTCCACTGTCTGGGACATCACTGCCCCACATTACTCTGAATTTTTGAAACGGGGTTGCAACTGCTGGAGGTAATACGGAATTGTACACTGGAGGGCAGTATAGACTTGGAAAATGTTTTCTCTTTAGTAGCGAAAGCTTTTCTATTTTCCGGGCTCTTGGTTTTTAACCCGGTGCATATGTTGCTCCCCGGTGTTGTTTATGCATGATGGCAACATGTTGAAGGAAGTTGCCCAACTGTTTGAGATCTGTGTTTTTAAATGTCACACTACAAAATGTGTCGTGAGCTCAGAGCCAAGCATTTTGGACATAATAAACCTCTTGAGATGTAAGGTTTTTTCCCTTTTTAGTTGTCCTGCTCCGTTGCAATGTGTTCTTTCTTCATGTCGGGAATTGGCAACGTTATAGCTTTGCTGTTTTAAGTGGTTTTGTCAAGCGTCTGTCACATCAGATGCCATCAGACTTCAGGGGGAAACCCAGGTGGGGCCTCACTTGATCTCTTTTCTGCACCTCAACGATCAACAGAATCATTTGTTTCAACCACAGGCTGAGGTACTGCTGCTGTTTGCTTGTAACTGGAGGGGCTGGCTCTGTCCCCAGAGATTGACATTGACAAACCACAAAGCACTGTGCTCTGTCCAGAGTGTCGCATATTTCACCACAGTCTCACTGGGAGCAAGACACGGGACACGCAACAGAAAGACACTTGTGTCACGCTTGGTTTTTATGTGAGGCAGAATCTCCTCCAGGGAGATGGGAAACAGCAAAACCATGCAGTTGTCTTTAAACAAAACCAAACTTATTTTTCACAACCCAAGTGTCATTTCTAAGAATAACAGAGCATTTGAGGACTCTCTCTTTGGCCCTTTTTGCTTCTCTTGTGGTCAACGAATGCAGATTCCATTCTTGTCTCCTTGTTGGTGAGTCCTCAGAATGACCTACCCCCTTCTGTCTAGGCTGTAGTCTTGGGACTCAGTTCTTGACTTCAAGTGAGGAGACTCAGCCATCAGTTCACCTTTAGCCTTCACTTTGGCCAGATGTGTCCAAAGTAAAATAAGACGATTTTTCTGACCTACTGCTTTGACCACTTTTTGTGTAATGTTACTGATTTCCTCCTCCCGGTGGAAAATTGTTAAAGAGTTTATAAGGTACTTGTACGTTTTTAGAAAGCCATGGACACTATCCCATCCCATCCCACCCCATTCCATCCCATCCCATCCCATTACTACTTTTATCATTCAGTGTTGAAGTGGATTCCCCTGATGCCAACCTGCGTTGTGCCTGTTGTGAGCAAAGCACTTCCTAGCTCCCTCCCGTGTTGTTCATCACTGTGGGAAGAATCCCTCATAAACATAAGTGACTCATTTTTATTTGCCTTCAAATTATTCCTTGAAGGGTTTTTCTACCCCTAAGTGCAGGACAGGAGTTACACTGCCTGTGTCCTCTTACTGCTCTTCAACCCATTAACAAATGCTGTTCATTTCTCCTTTCTTTGGTTGGTCTTTTTTTGCTATTTCTAAATTGCAAGTTGTTGGAGACATGGACCCAGTCTTCTCCCTTTGTCTTTGTATAGTGGAAAGCCCAGGATCTCAGGCCCAGTGTTACAATAAACACCAAAAATTAGCATCTTCATATGGGAAACTATTTAAACACCCACTGTGAATGATGGGTAAGGCTTCATAATTAAATGAACTGGTAACTAACACACATTCTTAAAAAAAGATTTTGTGGTTTTTAATCCTCAGGCATGACTTACCATGACTTATCAATTCTGAAATTCTGGATAAAAAAGGAAATGGCTAAGCTTGGATGACTTTCCCTGTCGCTGTTGTGGGGAAAAGGGTATGTCCTGGCTGGTCTGGTTTAATTTTTCCCAGGATATCAGAGTCACATTTGCCATCTTTTTAGCCATCTTTTTCCTTTCGTTTACACTTTCACCTCTTGCTCTCCCCAGATTCCCACCTTTCTTGTGACTGCTGTCAGTGGTTACCTGTGCTCTTGAGCCTGGTGTGGTTCCTGACCATCCACCTCCAGATCCCACCCAGCTATTCTGCTGCTCTCTCAGCAGATGGGGAGCAGGTCCTTGGTGCATCTTCTGTCTCCTTTGTTAGAACTTTCAGCTCTTACCTGGCAAGGTAAGCAGTTAAACTTCCTCTCTACTGTCATTAATTCAGATTAAGGCATGAAGAGATGACAATAGGTCTGAGAGGGTAGTAATTAAAAAGACAGAGTTGGTGATCCCTCAGCGGGGTCACAGCTCTACTCAATGATCTGACCAGGCTGCCCATTAGTTTCAAGAGCAATTCAAGGGGTTGACTTTGACCTAAAGAGGCCCGGGAGATTATCTTTCTACATCTGCAGTAATACCACTTTTTGCAAAGCATCTAAGGGAAGGAAGGAAGGGAGAGATTAAATAGGTTTGTACTTGAAACCTCATTTCTCTTTTACATAAACCAAGCATTTAGGTGGCTTTGGCATTACAAATCCCTTGCTGATGAAGAAGCAAAAAGAAATAGGTATTGTGAGTCCTTTGGTACCTAAATGCTGATTTTTGGCGTAATCCTTATGAGATATTCATGTTTGCACTGCTGAAGGCTTCTCAGTGCAAAGCAGTAGTTCATGTAGCAGGGGAACGCTCAGTGAGGCAGCATATTTGAAGCATCCTGAGCCAGTAAGGGGAAAGAGGAACGTCAGAAATTTGGAAGTCTTGGTATGACACCTATTGCGGCTGCATTTTATGGATTTTAGAATGTCATTATGGTAGTTTTTTGCATATCCTGACACTTTTTGGTCAGAAGTAGCTTGTGTAGCTTTCCAATATTTTTAAGTGCATGTGTAAACATGTACCCATTTCTGTTTTAATAATCTGGGCATAGAATCATAGAATTGTCTGGGTTGGAAGGGACCTTTGAGATCAGCTAGTCCAACCAGCTACCTAATTCTGATGAAAACCATCACTAAACCATGTCACTAAGCACTAAGCCAACCCATCTTTAAAATACCTGCAGGAATGGTGCCTCAACCACTTCCCTGGGCAGTCCATTCCAATGCTTAATAACCCTTTCAGTCTAAAAATTTTTCCTAATGTCCAATCCGAACCTCCTCTGGTGCAACTTGAGGCCATTTCCTCTTGTTCAGTCGCCTGTGACTTGGGAGAAGAGACCGACCCCTGCCTTCCTACAACCTCCTTTCAGGTAGTTGTAGAGAGTGAGAAGGTCTCCCCTCAGCCTCCTCTTCTCCAGGCTGAACAACCCCAGCTCCCTCAGCCGCTTCTCATAAGGCTTATTCTCCAGACCCCTCACCAGCTTTCTTGCCCTTCTCTGGACCTGCTCCAGCACCTCAGTTGTTTGAGTTTTTTTGGTAAGTGGCCCAAAACTGGACAGAGTACTCAAGGTGGGGCCTCATCAGTGCTGGGTACAGGGGGACAATCACCTTCTGAGTCCTACTCACCATGCTGTTCCTGATACAGGCCAGGATGCTGTTGGCCTTCTCGGGCACTGGGCACACTGCTGGCTCATGTTCAGCTGGCAGTCGACCCACACCCCCAGGTCCTTTTGTGCCAATACGTAGTGGTTGAACTTCAGACATTCTGCAGAGGAATACTTTAACAGTTAATCTCCTCTGTAAGCAATCTGTCTTGACAGTTTAGAGGTAAAGACAAGCTTGTTATCTAACACAGTCAAGAGATGTGCAGGGTTCCCAGATGCAGCTGTATCCAACTACAGACAGAGAAACAATAGATGTTCACAGACCATAAAGTGCCTCTTACTTGAAGAAAAATGTGACAAATGTATAAAATGAAGGCAACTCTGGCAGTACCATCGCTCTCTCATTAGCTATTTGGTGATGCTTTATTGAACTCAGCGCTCTAAACGTAGAGAGGTTGGACATCTGAAACCAATTCAGCCACATAAGGTGTTCTCTGCTCGGCAGCAGCCCCGTTGCCTCCCAGGAACCCAGCTCCTGCTGCACACATGGTACCCAGATGCACGACCATCCCTGTCCGCTACCCTCCACAGACCAGAGATCAGATGTTCCTTTGCTTGCTAAGGTGGAGTGCTTAAAAAAGGCTAATGACTGGGGCAGAGTGCAATTAGACAATGATACTCAGACATGTTGGTTTTGTTCTGCAAGCATAGCCAAAAGATAATGTTTTGCCTTTTCGGCCACGGCCTTTCTGCTCTGTCGAACTCTTTCCTTATGCTTGTGCATTTGGTATTATATTTTTCTATTGTGACTATTTTTTGAGTTAAAAGAATGAAAATAATTTCTTCTTTGTTAAATAATGAAAATAATATTTCTTCTTTGTTTCTGCTCCTTTGTTCACTTACTCTTTGCCCCTGGGATTTCTGTTGTTCCCCTAGAAAAATAAAATATCATTCCATTGTCCTTGTGGCCAGACCTATAGAAAGAATGAGCCTGCAGCCAAATTCCCAAACTGAGCTCCAGCAATCCAGCCAACCTTCATACTTCGCAGTCTGCACACAGATGTTACCAAACAAGGTATGTTCTCCCTATCCAAGACTGAAGTTTTCAATAGAGAAGCAGCAGAAAACAGGATATGGATGTCTGCTACAGTACACCTAACCTGGAGTATTTGGAACCTTTTTCTGTGTGTTTGTTTGCAATAATAGAACATAGAAAAGATACTCATGTGTTTCTATGACTTCGCTTTTCAATCCCTACTGCAGGAGGTTATAATAGCTTCATTTTTATATACCCTTGTTAAGTGCTTTTTACTTTCTGATCATGAATTTCACTGAGCCAATAAAAATGTGTTGAATTCATTTGTAGCAAAATGTTTAGTGACCACTGACATAACTAGGAAACTTACACTATTTCTAAAACTGACGTACTCCAATGCCAGCATCAGGGTATAATACATTTTCTTTACATAAGGTTGCTAATATCCCCTTCAGTTCCTTTAAAATGTAAATAAGTGAAGTAAAAGTTCAGGAACTCAAAATCAATTTGGAAAAACTGATATTTTTTTTTTTTAAGCCAAAGAAAAACATAAAAAGTGTTTTCATTGAATCCATGTTTTTCTAGGCGGTCACTGCACTGAATTGTGCAACTCTGATTTTGTACATATATGCAAGAGGAATCCCTGATATTCTGTGGTTCTGTGATTTTCTATTTTCTGTGAGGGAAGAAGCATCAGACAAAACGGTGGTGTTGTATCGACAGCTTGCGATTCACTGGATCAGAATTGGCATTAAATAACATGCTCCTGCCTCCAGAAAAAGAACACTTTTAGCACCTGATCTTTTCAATTGCTGTGAAACGGCATTGATGTAGAATGGGCCCCATCCCATGGTGAGTACAGATGGGCTCGACTCCTTTTGGAGTATGCTCTCGTCTGGTTGATGTAAGTGAAGTGTGATCCACAAGCCGTGCCAAGTGCTGGTGGAGCTTCTCTTGCTTCTCAAGTTATTTTACTATCGTGGCTACAGCCTCACGCAGATGGAGACCTGCGGTGGGGCGGAAGGAGATGGTGCATCTGCCTTCCTTAGTTCAGAACTGTCAGCCTGGTGGCTGATAGCTGGTTACCACTCTGTGGCTTCGTTATCCCGCCCTACGGTTTGTAAGTGAACTATGGAGTGATGCTCTTTGATGAAGAGCCAAAAGCAACTATGCGCAGTCTTACAATATGGGCATGTTTTTCTGAAGCACAGAGTCCTCGCAGCTCCTCTTGCGTCTCGCTCAAATGCTGCGACTTTTAGCCCCTCTGAAATTAGACACTGGGCAAATACTGTCTTCCTGAGGTTCTCTTACTAAAGTCTCCTTTAAGCTGAGGTTTTGCTATTGTATTTTCACGGGGAAATACCTTAAAGATTGTTTCAGAAAACAGTTGGAGTTCCAATGGCGTGAAGCAAAAATTGCTTGGAATAAAATTCACTGTCTGGACATGAATATTCTCTGTTTTTGTGGAATTCCAAGCTCAGTGCAGGGAACATTCTGTGAAAAATAAAGTTTTAGATTATTTTGCATTGTCAATGATACCTTTTCCAAAGGAAACAGGAAAAAAAGAAGTGCTATTTATTTGACAAGCTATTCCAGACAATCCGAATGATAGTTTTCCCTGGCAACCAATTACTTTATACAAAATTGAGTGTAAATGCCAATATTCATTAAAATGTCTCAGATATTCATAAAAGTCCCAGTTAACTATAGAATGCAGCACAGCAACAACTGCACCCAGGGGGCCTTTCCATGGTGGAGGACTCCATTGTGGTAAGTCTTAGCAATATTCCCAAGAAGCAGGCTTACTGACCTCATAGAGACGGTTTGCTCAAGAAATTCATGTCTTGCTCCAAAATATAAATCACAGGTGCTTGTCAGGTTTACATAAGCACAAGTGTACTTCCCAGAAAGAAACGGAGATGTGGAAATCTTTGGAGCATTTCAGCAGTGCTTCAGAACATAAACTGCTGAAAAGAGCTTTTGTTTCCTTCTGCATCGTTTTGTAACCTCACTCCATATCCTGTCTACTTTATATCCTCACTGTGAACAATATATGATAAGATGAAAGGCAGTTTACATAAAAGCAGGCCATCTCCTTGAAGAGAACTTGTAATGTACATCTCCTGTATATTCCTTTAATCCTTTGTGAAGCAGTAAACTGCCGGTTTGCCCTCCATTATGAATTTTTTTCCTTAGTTCCACGGAGCAGAGAAGTTTATTGTGAAATAGCTTTGCTGCTTTTCTTTTTTTTTCCCCCTTTGAGAGAAAAAGGATACAAGGAAAACTGTCTCATGGGCTGTCTTAGTCTGCTGACAAAAAACACGAAGTGGTGAAAATGAACACATTTTCTAAAAATCTCCATACAACCAGAATCATAGAATCATTCAGGTTGGAAGAGACCCTTGGGATCATCAAGTCCAACCATCAGCCCTACTCTACAAGTTCTCCCCTACACCATAGCCCTCAACACCACATCCAATCTACTCTTAAGCACAGTCAGGGATGGTGACTCCACTACCTCCCTGGGAAGCCCATTCCAGTGTCTGACCACTCTTTCTTTGTAAAATTCTTTCCTAATGTTCAGCCTAACCCTACCCTGCTGCAGCTTGCAGCCATTCCCTCTTGTTCTATCACTAATTGCCCGTGAGAAGAGACCAGCACCAACCTCTCTACAATGTACTTTCAAGCAGTTTTAGAGAGAGATGAGATCTCCCCTCAGCTCCTCTTCCTCAAACTAAACAATCCCAACTCCCTCAATCACTCCTCGTAAGATTTATTCTCGAGCACCTTCACCAGCTTTGTTGCCCTCCTCTGCACTTGCTCCAGCACCTCGATATCTCTCTTGTGCTGAGCTGCCCAGAACTGGACACAAGACTCAAGGTGTGGCCTCACCAGTGCTGAGTACAGGGGGACAATCACCTCCCTACTTCTGCTGGTCACACTATTTCTTATACAAGCCAGGATGCCATTGGCCTTCTTGGCCACCTGGGCACACTGCTGGCTTATATTCAGCCATTTGTTGACCAGCACAAAAGCCCACCTGGTGAGGGCATTGCCTGAGCTCTGTGTGTGCACCTTGTCATATGAATAAAGCTCTTCCAGCTACAAGAGAATTACAGAACTAATTTGGAGACAGGAACAAATAGTCAGGACTGTAAACTGGAAATCAGAAAACCCGTGTTGTTTTCCCCAAACATTTTCTAATCGTTTTTATGTTCTTTCCTAATAGAATGTTTGCTTAAGCAGTCCTTGCTTTTAATTAATTTACCATGTGTTCATAAAGCTTAGCATAACATAGTTATTGTTTAAGCTTTACAGGAAATACAGGGAAGCAAATAGTAGTTTCTGATGATATTGAACACAGGGAACTATTTAGCAATGGAGAAAAGCAGTGGAATAATAGAACTTTCTAATTCAAATTTGAAAAAAAAATTGCTGTATGGGTATGTGTTGTAGGAATGGGATTATTTTGTGTTGTTGATGCACTCAGTTAATGAGCAAAAGCTCTGTAGCATGTTTAGGTATCCATAAGGAAATAATGTACAGCTTGTTAAGTTTTGCTTTTTATTCTGTAGGCCGGTGAAGGTTTCATATCTTCATGTCATGGACCAAAATAGAACAAACACAAGTAGAAGGAAAGGGGAGAAAGAGAATCAGAAATAAAGCTAATTGATGGAAATAGTACTCATCTGAAGACAAGGAGGCTTCTGTAGCAGGTACTGATCAGTCATATGCACCAACACTCTGCATTGTCCTCACTAGCTTCAAATCCCAGCACAGGAAAGAGTTTTTAAAACAACCCCTTTGTTCTCTCCCCTTTTCAGGCCCTTTATGTCTTTATGTTTCTAAGTGAAGTGTGTCTTCCTGAGAATAAATGGCTTTTTGGTGTCTGTAGCAACTTCATAGCTGCCAAAGTAGTTTTCTACTCGGAGAAAAGTCAAAGTTTTCCTTATCACTCTTCCCTGAACAGTTAGAACCAGTATGGATGGGGCAGGAACTTGGTTTATTTATTTTTTCTACCTCATCAGCCAGATTTTGGGCCGGCTTAGTTTTTTCATTTTGTTATTTCAAAATCTAATAGAAAAGCAACAACTGGTAAGCCAGCTGATTGTCCCTATTCTGTTTCCTTTGAGCTGTAAACAGAGCTCTATCTTAAAAGATCTCCAGAGACCTTAACAGCACTATAAATGGTACTATATGTCTCACCCTTATCTCACACGTACTGTTTCTTATCCCAGAGGACAGTGGGCTTCCCTGGGGTGTTCCAAAGGCAAGCTGATGTAGGTATGACCAGAATTCAGGAGGCAGAAAGTTTTTGCCTAAAATGAGGAAAACTTAGTGTCCTTTAGCATCCACCCTTCTATGTGCCAGCTGCTAATCCAGCTGCCAAGATGGGGAGGAGGACAGAGGATGTTAGAATTGTGGTTCATCTGCATTGCTTTTTATATTATGCTGTACTAAGGTGATTCACAAGCGTAATAGTGAGCCAGCATCTGGTCTAGGGCACTGAATGTTCCGACGGTATGTACTGGTTATGCATGCTCTTCCCTTTCCACCCGCAAACCAAACACTGTAGTATTTTTGCGTGTGGTCTTCCGATGTCTGTAAACAAAATTACCCTTCTGCTTTCTGACGTTCAGTGCGGTGTTGCTGCAAAATCGAGCCTGTTGTTCAGCTGCTGCGCACATGGCGTTGGTAAGGAGGCAACACTGTGACAAATCCAGAAAAAGCCCCTGCCTCAAAGAGTTAAAGAGTCTGAAAAGCAAGGGAAAAAGCAACATAGTACAAAAACAGAACAAACCCTGTGTACTTTTATGGAGTAGTTCAGATATGTTTCAGATTGTATGTACTTGAGAGGGAAATGTCTCTGACAACTTTCTTGGACACGCTCTTTTTTTGGATTTACTGCAGAAGCTGGTCTTGAAATATTAGTTCTGAGGACAAGGACCGTGAGAGTCAGTGACCGCACAACTGTGGTCATCCCTGAGCTGGTGTTGACCCCTTAAAAGGGGAAGAAAGAGCAAGTCATCTATGATGACTTGAAAAACAGCAAAGGAAGAGGAATATGATGCTGTTATTTGACATTTTAAAATCTTGTGACGTGCTTTTTTTCCTAAGCATGTGAGCTTCTGTCCTGCCTGGGCTCTTGAACGCTTCTAAGCACTTCCAGCCAGGAAGCTTCTGTTCTTCATCTAAATTTGCATCGGAAGATACTGCACGAGCAGAGATTATTTCTAAGCCTGGTGAAAACCCATAAAATAAAAATTCTCCATGAAGGAGTGTAGGAGCAGATCCAATGGAGGAGGTGGGTGCCTGCACAATACGAAATGTGATGTCTAGCTTTGACATTCCTGTCTTCCTAGGAAATAATCCAAACTCCTGTGCAAAATAAGGAAGCATCCTAATTGCTGAAGGAGAGGTACACGCCTCAGAGGAGTGCTCTTGTTGGGGCTAGCTAATAAAAAATGCTAATTAAATCCTTCCCTTTTCTAGATTGTAGGTGCTTGAATTAAGGCTGCAAGAGGGATGACTACCCACTTGTGTTTCACAACCACAGATCCTCTAATGGGGTTTGATGTCCACATAGATACTTTGAAGCCGTGTTTATGCTGCCAATCCCTGACTTCAAAGCCAAGAGGCACAAACTGACTTGTGGCTACACAGATGAGGGGTAGCTCCCTCTGGAACAAAGTTTATCTTGGGGAGAGTAACCCGAAGCAGTCCAAAAGCGAGCCATGGTATGAACTACCATTTAATACTGTGGATGATTTGTAGGCTTCTGCTTAACCTAATTTCCCCATGCTCTTATTTAGCAGTAAAAATGGGCCTTGTAAGAACTGGACATGGCTATCAACCTTAAAAGATACCCTCTAAGATAACAACCCTCTGTATAGCTATCAGTGGTTGTAATGCTTCCTGAAGAAGAGGTAGACCTGGTTCCCCAAAGGAATGCCACTGCCATGAGGTTCCCTCAGCCTCTCCTATTAAACTGAACAGAAGAAACCAACCAGAAACTTCTTCAGGCCAGAGAGAGAGAACATGAGTTGCTGCATAACTTTGAATCCTAGTGGTTAAGGGGAAGGAAACAGTGTGTTGGTTGGTTTTGTTTGTTTGTTTTTCTCCTGAGACTATTTCCGTGCTTCAGATTAAATGGTTCTTGAATGCAGGAATTGCCATGTAGTTTAATTACCTACAGTCCCTTTTATTGGCTCTATTTCTGAAAAAAAAAAAGGGGGCGGGGAACAAAACACACTTGGAAAAAATCTCCAAATATTCTACTGTAAAGCAGTCACGACAAATCTAGGTACAAGATGTGTACAAGATGTAGATGCAGGCTGTGTATATTAGCACAGAAAGGATCATGTTCTGCAGGAGGATCTGAAAAGCATCTGTTGTAACAGCCTTTTTGACTACTACTTTCCTGGAAGCAGCTGCAGCTGTTAGATGTACTCAGTATTGTAAACCTTTATGCAGATGTTAGTAACCAACATCAGCAGACAGAAATTCTGGTTTCTGTCTGGTTTTTGTTGTTGGTTGGTTTTGGTTTTTTGTTGTTGTTGTTGTTGTTTTTTTTCTGGACATAGCTTACAAGAGTTGTAATTATTCTTTCAAAATGTGACCAGAGGAGGGAAGATCAAGGACAGGAAAATTAGCAGTCTTAAACCCTAGCATTAATTGCCTCAGTGTTTTGTTGCTATACTTAAAGCCAAATGCCAAATGAACGTATTCCTTTCTATTGCTCTGCAGATAAAACCTGGAATGTAATAGCCAAGGGCACATACATTCATCCACAATTATTTTGAAAATGCTTTCATGGAGTACTTTTAAAAGATGCTCAGTTTTGAGAGGCTTCTAGCATGTGTTGGTTTTCAAGAGTTTCCAGGAAAAAAGATGTCTGTGGTTTCTGTGTCCTGGAAGAAATCAGGGAGTATTTTACTACGTGAATTGATGCAAAGTCATCTCTGGGTCCAAATAAGGTCTAACGTTATCGAGATGTTGCTGATCACCAGTTTGTCATCTAACATGATCCCAGTTCTGAAAAGAGCAGTGTGTCAGCCAAAATGCCAGTTAAAGTGTCAGCAGCTGAAAGAGTAAGGGAAATGAGGTTTTCTTTTTGTTCTCCGTGGTTCTGACACCACCAGCAGCAGGCGCTGTTAGGACATCTGGAAAGTTTCTGTTTCTGAAAAGTGGAAGTTTCAGAAGTAGAAGAACATGGGAATAAATGTTCCATATTAAAGTGACATTCTGTGCAATATCATTCCTCAGTTCCCAGGAGGAATTAAATAAATAGAAACTGTATTTACATGGCCTACCATCCTAGAGACTAGGGTATCTTTCATAACCAGCTCTGTCTCTTCCCACCTGGTCAGGACTTCACACACTGGACTGACAATTACAGAGGTGGTTGTGGAAGGGCATTTCTGCGCTGTAGAGTCCTCCAGTTCAACTGATAGCATTCAGTATGGGTTTAAGCTTATTTAAAACAGAACTTCTGCTCTAGTTTTATTCATTTGGCTTGGCTTGCTTTGCTTCGCTTTTATGACTCCACACTGATTAAAATCTTTCCTGTTTTCTACAAGTTTACCCACTTACCTCACCACTGACCTCTGTGTTTAGCTGAATCTCAGGGAAGTTGTCTAGTCACGATTTGAAGTGCTCTGGAGAGAGAAAGATATAAAAATTCTTCCCTGGTAAAGTTTTCTTTTGCTAATAGCCCTCCTCACTAGTAATAATATATGACTTGCTTCTCACTTCAGTAATGTAAAAGTCATTGACCCTCGTCTTGATCATTTAGGAAAAATAGTTCAGGAGGTTTATATCCCACATTAGTAATAAAGGAAAGTTAATAAAAGTCCTCAGTTTTACCAAGAAAGGTAAGAGGCAAAAGTTTGGCAATTGACTGTAAATGCCAGTCACTGGAAAAATGAAGAAAATTAGTTTCAAGCTCGATACATTTGACTAGATTTTCTCACTGGCAAGAACTGGTAAACTGGGACTATCATGAGTCGCCCTGAGTTTGTCATATGGCATGTCCTAGTATCATCAAAAATTCTTTGCAGTATTAAACTTCCATAGTTCAAACCATTTTCTCAGACGCACGCAAACTAGATTTGCCAGTAACACGGGAAACTACCCTAAGGACATGTTTTTGAACATTTATTCAAGATGTATTTTTGAATGCTGTTTCAGCTTTCATTCTTAGATATTGGCAGAAACATTATTGCTTTTGCTGCAGATGAGCAAGGCTCTTTAATCACTCCAGAGGCCAGGGAAATGAACGCTGTGAAAATACAGATGCAAAAATAGTTTAGAGAGCTTGTACTCTGCGAAACGAAACAACATTGGATAGATACTGTTTCACTGCAGACAGGGGACACAAAGTTCAGTTTTGAAGCCTCAGAAATAGCCCTACCTATCTGGTTCTTTTAATAATAACTGCAGTTGGAACCTGACTGAGGAAGTGCTTAAACAACACTGGTATCGCTCCTATTCAGGAAAGCATGAAAAGGTGCCTAACATTAAGTATGCTGTATATTTAATTGAGAAGCACTTAATTGCCTTCTCTGGATGGGTTGTTCTGAAATTGGGCCAAACCAAAGGGCTCATGTGTTCATTTCCAGTTCTCCAGTGTTTTAAAAATGCTGCGGCTTGAAAACTTAGGAGCGTATGTTCTGGTGAGGTATGTCCACTTGGTTCTGCAGACTTCGATGAAGCTGCTGTTCTGAGGTGTCTCACTCATTCTGAGTGCCTTGCTAATCCTAAAATTAAAAAAAAAAATAAAAAAATTAAGATGGAATTGGGACTCTGCAGTAAGATGTCTTGTTTTTTATAGTTTTCTGTCCTGGAAAACCAACTACCCGTGCTGTGAGGGAGCCCCAAGGTGCTTTATTCACAGTGATTAGCTAAGGTTTTTAGCAGCCCTTCAAAGGAGAACAGTGGCAGCTCTTGCCATTTAACAAAAGAGGTCGGAGGTGCAGATGGTAATGTCCAAGTCTCATGGGTGTCTCATGACTTTCAGGCTTGTGCCAAATGCTCTGCCCGCTGGAAAAGCTGCATTCACTTCAGAGGTCACCAGCAAACAATCACACAGAGTCTACCTGTGAGCCTGCCCGTAAATCAACCCCCCAGTGCTCAAGAAATGCCCAGCTGCCTCTGGCGTGAAGGCTGTACTGGCGTTTGGCTTTTTCAGCTCAGAAAAATATTTGTAGAGCATTTTTCTAGTAGTCCCAATTTTTATTTTTATTTTTTCAATTATCAGCTTGCTTAATGACATGCTGTCTTCATTTTGAGCTAGAAAAATGAATTTTTGACTGCATATGCTACAACGGTGTGTAACTTCGTTACTGTAATTAATGGAAAAAGGGTGCCATGGGCAGTTCCTGTGGCTTCTGTGTATGTGAATGCACGTGGCCCTACGTCTTCACTCCACTTGGTGGCAAGATGGCAGGTTTATACAAGCTGGGTCCCCATAATGGTGCCGAAGTGAGAAGGGCTGTAGCACCGCGGTGGTTTTTGTCTCATACTAGCTCCTCTTTGTTCAGTATGTGTTGCTAGTTACATGATGGAAACACATGGATCCCTGTGCATGTGTGACCCAGAACGGCTGGATCTGGTTTGCTCCAAGTTACTCTTACTGAACACACAAACAAAAAACACCAAATGGAGACATTCGTGCTGCTATCTAAAATACTGTAGTATCTTCCCCCTTCCCTGAAGGAAATATAAATACCTAGAAAGATAAGTTCTAAACCCATTGTAAAACCCAGAACTGGAAACAAAACTCTTTTTTTCACTTGAGTGCCCAGAGCTTTGAACTTACTTTTTTATACTGTTGTGAGCTATAGAAATCAGCTTTCAAAATCATTATAGAAAATATGCCACAAAAAAAGATTCATTTACTCTGAATGCGTGCACAGATCACCCACAATCTTCTTGTTCATTTTATGGAACCTGTTTCTAAGAAAAATCTTTTGGACCAAAAGCAGATTATTGTTTTTTCTCAAAGAAAAAAAAAAAGTAAATTTTATTAGCATAAATTATTTCTTTTAAGTACTTGAACCTGGGTATTCAGAAAATCGTCATCTGAGATTTTAAGTGCATTGTGAAAGAACACACAAGACTTTGCGAGTTATCTTTTCACAGCTCAAGGGGAAAGCTCCCTCCCTTCCTTTCACACCAGCTATTCTTGACCGCTAAATTGTCTTCCTGCTTCCTCCCTCTTAGATTTCACGTTTAAAGCTGCAGAAAGTTAAGATAAACAGGAGTTGTCACACTAACATATGACTCAATAATATTGCAAAGCTTTGTTGGCTTGGGGTTTTTTATACTAGCACTAGGACTGCTAGTGCTGCACAGGATAATCGTGTTTTGGATTTCGGTTTGTTTGTTTTTTAAATATAAGCAGCTGACTCTGGATGCTTTAATGAGAATTTATTTGCTCATAGGAGATCTTTACAGTCTTACTCTTTAAGTAGATGGCTGTCATCATTTACAGGCAGACAAGACATACATTACTTTTGAATTTCATTACCTTTCTCCTAACTTTCATTTACGTGATCTTTCAAACGATCCAAAAGCTGACATATATACATGTAGGTATGCTACCACAGGAGAGTGAGCTGTCTGTTGCTGGCACGGTATAAAAGAAAAAAGTCCTAGTTTTATGATCCGTGTCCCAGGATCTCAAATATCCACTCAGAATAAACAGGAACTTTTAAAGCTTTGTGCATGACACACACTCCCCAGAGCACTGGTAAGCTGCAACTGCATTTTGTTTGCCCGGAGGATGGGAGGGAGAGTAAACACTCACAAGTTTGAAAGTTTGCATTCTGAGATAACAGGATACTTCACCACCTAATGCTTGAAATATGTATCTCCTTCCTCTTTGGATAAGGAGAATCCTAGTATAGGGAAAATTAAAGTTAGAGGGTTTGTAGGTTTGTGGTATTCCCCCAACCTCAATGGTTCTGCAAATGGTGAAATTTGCCTCAATGTATGTCTGCAGATCTTTCATACTCGGTGAAATAAATCCCTTCTCCTTTAGGACAGGGAGTAGCTTGCCAAACATCTGAGCAGGATGAGGTATATTGCTGCCAAAATAATATATACCCAAATGGTAACAAATTGGCTGTAATGAAGTACATTTAATCCCGAGCAGTAACAACCAAAGTATATGCATCTTTTAGTGCACCTAACAAATGCTTCTCAATATTGATTGCCACCAAGGGGATGCCCAAAAGCAGAAACACTGCAGTGTGTGAGTCCTTATTTCTAGTTTAAGGAGTGCTCCTATCACCACTAGAGGAAAAGTGACTTGCTTTTTTCTATTTTTTTTTTTCTTTTTAATCTTTAATAAAGCTTGTCTGCCCTCCTGTCCACTCATTGATTTAGAGAGTGTTTTCTTTACTATGATAAAGGGAACTATCACAAATGATTATTCAGTGACTCTAGGATTGTTTGGGTGTGAGTTCTCTTGCATCCATACATTTTTGCTTTACTGCAAAACACTCCACTAGGGCATTTAGTGCACTGCCTTCCCTTTCTAAGAGATTTACTTAGAAAATGCCTTACATGTTCCTCTTTTCTTCTTAATCTCGCTTTTCCTTCCTCTTATGACTTGGAATTGGAGCACCTGAGCACCACCACAGCTCTCTAGCTCTTCCAAAGCTGGAGAGAAGTTGGAGCATGGTGCAGCAAGGAATGCAGGTGCCTGTACCAGGTCTGTGCTCCTCTTTCCTAAACTCTGAGTCCATTGCTACCCCACACAGTGGGGTTGCTCCCTCTGTGTCCCTTTCCACAGCCTCCTGCCTGAACAATAAAGAATTTAATGCAAACTATTCTGAAACTCATATGACTTTTCTTGTCTCTGTGTTCATGCTGCTTCTTGCTACATCCCTTCATGATGAGCATTTCTCTGTACTGACTGCTGAATTTCAGGTGGAGGAAATGTGTATTTTGGGTGCAATCCTTAATTTAGGTATGGATGGGTGTGTTGCTTGTCACCCTGTTCAGCTGGAAACAGTTCTTTAAATGAAATGGCCATTTATTATTCACATTGGCTTACTAAGGGCTTTATTTAGTCTTATTTGCCCTTGAAAGACTGTAAAACAATGGTAAATTGTTGTGGAAATGTTTTCGACTTTCCTGGCTCAGGTCTAATCTGACCCCCATGAAATCAAAGGACATAATCTGTTTTCAAGGGGAATTCCAGTTTGTTTAATTTTGCAGCAATGATCTAGCCACAGCAGTGCTCTTTTTTTGTTGTGTTGGGCTGTAGAACTGGAAAGCTCTCTCCATGTGGGGTGCACTGAAAGGACCACCTGGGAAGCTCAGCCACTTGGTTTGCTGAATAGGGATCCTGTAAGGGAGGACCTGATGCCTGGCACTGCGCTAACAGCTCTGCTCAGCTCGGTTCTTTCTGGGTTGGTCACAGGTGAAGGACAAAGCGATTTTATGAGAGTGCCCTTGAGAATTTGGGGTGGGTTTTGGGTGGCCTGTTACCTGCTCTCTGTGGGCACTCTTCAAAATGCTTGAACTGCTCTATCTATTCTGGGCACAGGATTTGGGCTAGGGGAACTCACTGGTGGGTCTGGGTACTGTGCTTTTAACATGAAAGAATCAGAGGACCTACAGGTCTGCAGCACAAATTAGTTTTTGGTTTAACACAAGCAACTGTGTTCTGCATTTGGAATGTCTCTTACATGCATTACAAAGCACTATTGGATGTGAGTAGAATGGAGTTTAGGAGACAGACACAGGAAGATAAGAAACTCATTGGTGGAGATAACTTAGTGCTTACTGTCATTGAATCCGTGTCCTCTAAGGTTTCTTGAGTTCTATTTGGTTTTATTAGTTTTGAGTATTTTACATTAAACAGTTGCTATATTATACAAAGCAAACTCAAAAGCCAACAAAGGCAGTTGGCCACATTTAGATTTAAAACATTAAAGGTAGAAAGGAAAACTCTTCCAGTTTTGAGAAGGTAGCTTTTTTTTGTGTATGACTGCCGATACAGTGAGCAAACTGCAACAGCACTGAAAAAAACACTAGAGCCTTAGTTTAAATGCAGTGCAGGTTTTCATCTGCAATTCTTAGCCCTTTCGATTCTGCAGACCAGGTGAGAATCTCTGCTTCAGTGGCTTGACCTAGATATGCCGAGACGAAAAGCTTGCTGGTGGAAATGCAAATTAGTTTTAGCAGTCACCAGCAGTAACATCTGAAATACACAAGGGCTCAAACTGTCTGGTCAGTATGAGAAGGTGTTTCCAGTAGCATACCTGTATTAAAATGAAATTTGCTTTGTGGGATATGGTTTGAATACGAAAGGGGCCTTTCTCTTTTGTTTGATTTGTAATGAACATGAGCAGGCAGTGTGCACTGGCAGCCCAGAAAGCCAACCACATCCTGGGCTGCATCAAAAGAAGCATGGCCGGCAGGTCACAGGAGGTGATTGTACCCCTCTACTCTGTTCTTGTAAGACTCTGCCTGGAGTACTGTGTCCAGCTCTGGAGTCCTCAACATAGAAAGTGCATGGAACTGTTGGAATGGGTCCAGCAGAGGGTCACAAAGTTGATCAGAGGGATGGAGCACCTCTCCTGTGAAGACCTGCTGAGGGGGCTGGGCTTGTTCAGCCTGGAGAAGAGAAGGTTCCAGGGAGACCTTATGGCAGCCTTCCAGTATCTGTAGAGGCTACAGGAGAGTTAGGGAGGGACTCTTGAGCAAGGAGTGGAGTAATAGGAGGAGGGGTAAAGGTTTCAAACTGAAAGAGGGGAGATTAAGATTAGATTTTAGGAATAAATTCTTCGCTCTGAGGGTGGTGAGACACTGGAACAGGTTGCCCAGAGAAGCTGTGGAAGCCCCATCGCTGGAAGTGTTTAAGGCCAGGCTGGACTGGGCTTTGAGCAACCTGCTATAGTGGGAGGTGTCCCTGCCCATGGCAGGGGGGTTGGAACTCGATGATCTTTAAGGTCCCTTCTAACTCTAACCATTCTATGATTCTGTGGTGATGGTTGCTTACTGTATATGTCTGTTCTTACACCGCTTTCGTGTATGTACAGTGCAGCCACCGTAAAAGCCTAAAACATGACAAACAAGTAATAATACAAGAAAGATGGTTTAGGTGTTTGATTTATTGATCTAAGGGGAGAGAAAAACTGGCAAGTGGAGCAGCTACTGGGGAACAGCTATGTTGTACATGCTGCTTGCTCCTGATGGGACCACTGCCTTCCCTGCTCCTTCATTGTCGTTACTGGTATGCCAATGTTTCTCTGTCATCTGTTCTTCGCTGTTTCTCAGATACAAAAAAATATTTCTTCCTAAAACATAATTTCTAAAGATCAGATTTGTTTAAGCTAACTTTAGCAATCCAAAAGATAGGTATCTACTCTAAGCTAGTGTCAATGTTCAAGGTAAAACAGAACCATCTTTCTGTTCAGTAATTTTACTTTTTATCTGGGCCTCTTCTAACTAACTAAAGTCTGAAAGTAACGTCACATTGTTCAGAAACTGTTCACTCACACATTGATAAGACCTGATTATACCAAGGAATGGTCTGCAGAGAGGCCCTTGCTTATACTTATTTCTAGAACAACCAAGGTCAGGTAATTTCGTTATTTGCCCCGTTGGAGGGTTGGAAACGGAAAAGCATAGAGAGATCACACTTGTAGGGAGGAGTGGACAGGACAGGCGACCCAAAACTGACCAACTCAGGTATTCCATCCCACCTGCATCATACTCAGTATAAAAGCTGAGGGATCAAAGGGTCAACTCTTTCTTCAGTGGCTGACGTCTGAGGACAACCCTGTCTATTCATTTGCCTTTGACTCCGTTTGGAGCATTCCTGACTCCAGATCTGGAATCCAGCCCCTGCCAGCAGGAGCAGGGAGTTGATCATCCCCCTGTACTCAGCTCTGGTGAGTCTGCATCTCAAGTACTGTGTTCAGTTTTGGGTCCCTCACTACAAGAAAGACATCGAAGCCCTTGAGAGTTTCCAGAGAAAGGCAACAAAACTTGTGAGGGGTCTGGAGCACAAGTCTTATGAGGAGCAGCTGAGGGAGCTGGGATTGTTTAGTCTGGAGAAGAGGAGGCTCAGGGGAGACCTCATTACACCCTAAAACTTCCTGAAGGGAGGTTGTGAAGAGGAAGGGGTCAGCCTCTTCTCCCAGAGAACTAATGATAGGACTTGAGGGAATGGCCACAAGTTGCTCCAGGAGAGATTTAGATTAGATGTCACGAAAAACTTTTTTCTCCCCAGGAATGGCCTGCCCAGGGAGATGGTGGAGTTACCGTCCCTAGTAGTGTTCAAGAACCATCTGGATGAGGTGCTACAGACATGATTTATAGCTTAGTGGGTAGTATTTGTGATAGGAGGACAGTTGGATTAGGTGGTCTTGTAGGTCCTTTCCAACCTTGTGTTTCTGTGATTCTATGACTTTTCCCAATGCCTGCTGATGATGTGATTGTCATCTTGGGAACTTGATATGGTTTTTGTATATATTGATATTGTACCTGTTTTGCTGTTTTCTTCTTACATTAATTTTAGTATTAATACTTCATTACTTTAGTGGTCAGGCACTGGAATTGACTGCCCAGGGAGGTGTATGAGTTGCCATTCCTGAATGGGTTGAAGAGTAGATTAGATGTGGTGTTGAGGGATGTGGTGTAGGGAAGAACTTTGTAGAGTAGGGCTGATGGCTGGATGATGATGAGGATGATCCTAAGGGTCTCTTCCAACCTAAATGATTCTATGTTTCTATGATTCATTACAGTATAGTCATTCTAAACTTGTAAATCTCCTTATCTCTTTCTTGTCTTTCTTTTTGGGGGGAGGAAGTAAATTTGGCTGAAACCACGGCAGGTATCTCCTCTGAACTAGTCATACGGGATTTCCCTATAGTCAATGAAGAAGGATAACTCTCTCTTTGGAGCAATTTTTTTTTTTCCTAAGACTATTATTCAGATGAGATTCCCTGTGGAGGTGTCAGTGTCTCTCTCTCCATTAAAGCAGAGAAAACCTAGGCAACTAGATCAGATTTTGCAGAGAGAGGAATATCCTGCCCCTGATCTCAAGACACAAACCCATCATTTCCTAGGGTACTCTGGGATGGTCGCAAAGGCTGATATCCATGCTTTTCAAGATTCCTGCCAGTGGAACACTAGCTTTTCTGTTAAGTGAATTAAAAGACTCTTCTGTTGTCAAAATTAGGGTATGTTTCATCCAAACACTGCTTGTGTTCCCAGTAACAACTATGGAAGGTGGTTTTATACAGTTGAAATAAGTGATTAGATATCACTTGATAGATGCCTATGAGTGACTTTGGAAAGACTTAAATGGCACTGGAAGACAACCTTTCTCTGTCTTTCTTCATACACATACGCACATATAGTTTTTATACCGCTTATATAGTAAACGTTCTATGTCTGAAGCACCACAACTGTGAAGTTACTATTGACAGATTAAAGCAAATGTGACAGACTGTAAGTAATCACATAACCAATGGAATTTGTGCAGAAAGAAGGTGCTGATAGGCAACATGGGAGGCCAACATCATACTAATTAAGTAACAATAAGATATTTGTTCTCGGTTCTTTATTTTCTTATCCTAAATGTTGATTTATCATCACTTCCTGCTGTTCCTCTCCACTACATTACATTGAGCAAGGTTTTTGCTCATGAATTGTTTCCTTCTGACTCCTAGAGTTATATGAACCACTTGTTTCCCCAGTGGTTAAAGTCACTCACACTTCGTGCATTCCTGGACAGATATAATTGGGACCCATCCTATGGTGATGTGTAGTGGTTTTGTACAGTAACAGCTATGTACAAGAAACAGGACTCTCTCAACAGATAATAGAGAAGAAAATCAGATTGCCTGTCTTTTGTCTTTATTATGAAAAAAGTTTTCTGGGAATTCAGTTTTAATTTTTACCAGAATTCAGCACACAAAAAACATAAAACATAAATTATCTATTTTGTAATCTCATAACAGGGAGAGCCAGACAACAAAAAGATCTTAATTTTGTTTGAACTTAGTAATACTCTAGGAAATTATGCAAACTTAACCTTATGGTTTTTACATAGAGAATTTTTAAAAAGATTTTAAGACCTTACCTTGAAATTCAAGGCTTGACATTAATCACACTAGCTATCTTATCCTGACAGCCGTACAATTGCTTTGTTTTTACTATAATATGTGCAAAATAAACAGGGGTATGTCCACATGAGGTTCCTGGCTTGAACTCGACTGTTTATGTTAAAAGTATAATTCTTGTTTTTCTTGATGTATTCCCATGAAAGTCAGGCATCCAACTGAAGTATCTAAAATATGAATGTCATCTCCTTATGTAGTCAGTAGAGGGGAAATACATATCAGGAAGGTAATTCAGTCTTTCTGAAATGTTTCTCTCCATTGACTAAGGATCAGATATTTATATTTCTGCCTCAGTTTTCTCACCTAAATATTAATAACTATGAGTGGTGGATCTTGGCTCTGGTGTTGTACATTCAGATTTTGTTAAATGACACATTCTGACAAAGGGCTGGATCTAATGCAGACAAAACATGTTCAGATGAGAAAATGGAAAGTGTAGCAGCTATCATATACTTTGAAAACTAGGAGAAGTCAAAGCAACCAACAGCAGATAGGACTTGGGAAAGGGAGAGCTTGCAGAAATGTTTTACATTATCCATAATGTTGCTACAGATGAAAGAGCTATTGATTAAAAAACTCTGATGAAACAGAATCATTTTTTGGAAGCAGAGAAGAAAAATAATGACAAATTCTCCGTCACAAAATAGCTCCAGGGTGGGAGGATGGCCTTTGAGATTTGACTTGGAGTAATGAAAAACATTAGATTTTCCAACATGGTAGAAGAGAATGAGGACGGAGTGATTTTTAGAGAAAACACAATGCTGGAATTTTTACTCTTCTTGAGAAGACTGACTATAGAAAATGGAAACATGGCACTTAGGTTAAAGCAAATTCAAAAAAACTGATCTGAAAAAGGTGTCAAGATATAAAAGGAAGGTTCAGCACTAATTATCCTGAGGATTAACACAAAATGTTAATTATCAGATGAAACAGTGATTTTTGGTATGATTTTTGTAACTATGATTTTTACTGTGAAAACTGCACTTTTCTGGCCCCCTTACCTTGGTTTTCATGGTGCTTTTCCATGAAAGTGAAAAAGCTTTTAGCTACATTCAGTGTATACAAGTACACTACAAGATTTCCCCATCCTTGTTTACCTCTCCTTTCCAATATAACAACACCCCCAAAACTATCTTATTAAGAATGAGTTCCTTACATGGCTCTATGAGTCCCTTGCTACATTTCCATTTTGAAATTCCTTATGGCTGTGTGGTGGTTTTGGTGGTTTTATCTTGAGTGTGCTTTCACATTCATTCCCCAGAGCTCTTCTGAAATACATGCTCTTTGTTGTTAAACTTGAGTTTTGGAAACTTCATTCTGCCCTGGCCCAAGACCAGGTTCCTTGGGGCAAGGTTTTACCTGGAGAGTACCTGCACCAGTCGTCCTGTAAGGCAAAGGAAAGCATGAAGGGCAATCAGCGGTATTGGAGCTTTTGTATGAGGGGGTAATCCATGGGTGCTGACACATGGCAACACTGAAATGTAGCTGGAAACTGTAAGCTTGGTATTAAGAAGAGTGCTTTCTCTCCAGGATGAGAGCCAGAGATAGAAAATACTGTTGGTGCTTTCCTTGTTTTCCCTTCAAGGAGACAGATAGATTTGATGCACCTTCAAGACAAGGTATCTGTCTGACCTGCACAAAGACTGGGGTGAACTTTACTTACCTAGCTCCACTTCAGGGGTTTTCAGATGGTAAAAGTTCATCCTCCAGCTGTTATTGAGTCACCACCACCCTTACATGAGTCATCTGCTGTGGGATTCTTCTGGTCAGTTTTGATACTTAAACTACCAACTAGTCTTTATACTTGAGCAGAGACAAGCAGGCTCTTCTGTGATATTGTTCTCCTCATCTAAAAGTAGACATGTAGGAACCAATTCAATTGTCTAAACTTGGTTGCCTGTAGCCATAGGGTGTCTTGAGCCATTGACATGAGACTGGTAGGTAAAGTACAGGGCTTGTGGGAGGCCAGCACTCTTCCCTGATGAAAGGCAGGAGGCCCAGCACAATGCCCTGTTGTGTTTGAGCTATTAAATGGAGTTCTAAATGGTTGAGTTTTCACCACTTAAGCTGTTTAGGAGTGGGATTTGCTACCAGACTATAGATGCCTGAATCGCATGCTTGCAAATGAACTGCATGCCTAAGATCTTGTTATAATCAAAGCACATTTAATTACTACTGTTGGTGGTGTCTGAGGAGCCAGGATGTGATTTAATAGAACTTTTTCAGAAAACAAGGTTAATGATTATAATAGTTTTTGACCTGACTTGTGGAAAGCAAATTCTCCTATCAGCAGGCATGTGGATGAGTGTTTTAGTGATTACTCTCATTTGAGAGCGGTAGAATTATTTATTAAGAAAACTTTTCCAACCCATGTGAAGATGCCAGGCCTGGGCTTTGTGTTGAAGTAATTGATCTAGCACCAGCTAGATGAACTTTAATATGTTAATTCTAAACAACAGTGACTTTGTGTTTATTTAGCTCATAAAACCCTTTCTTCGTGCTCACTTTATTCTCATTTGTTTGAATTTTAAGTGGTAAGTTTTAATCAGTACAAGTTTATGTATTTTAGGATGTTTATATTAAGCTATACAGTGCCTCAAGCAGCTCTGCAGGACAGAGGTACTGAGTGGTACATCAGTTTATTTTTACTGCTAGTCATACGATACTCTGTGACATGACAGTACATTTCGTACTTGCCAAAATGTTGTAGAAAGGTAATGCCTGAAGGCATGATAAAAATATTATTAAAAAATAAATACATCTCTAGATCATGTTTGTAAGAGACTTTTGCATGAGGGAAAATGTTTTTCTGTCAATTGTCTGAGGGCAATTAATAACACCTGTAAGAAGTATCACCAACACAGTAGAGGGTTTTGGTTGTTCTTTTTTAAATGGCTATGTTCCCGTGTCCAAAAGAAAAAACCACAGGATACAAACTTACAGCTGACCGTCCATGTAATGTAATACCTGTAGCAGCTTTTGGTCCAGAAATGTGCTCTGTCAGAGGCTGGAAATCCTTTGGAGGCTTGATAGTGCCAGGAGCACTTCTTTAAACCTACACTAAACAAAAAGAGCCTGAGGATATCACAGGCTTTGAGGTGACAGCTCAGTCACTTCCTCGCTTTGGCAGAAGAGTTATTCTCAAAGAGAGATTAGCTGGGTAAACAAACCATCTGTCAAAAGGTGACCTGGAAAGACAAATGCAATGGGATCATTCCAAGCCAGTTCTGTGCAGTGTGGCTGACAGTCTTGAGATCCCTAATCATAAGACCCTTCCAAAGAGCTGTCGTCACTATTCCTGCTAACAGCTAGGCTCAGGAACTTTTGTGTCAGTGTCAGCTTCCACAGACCTACTTGCAGGAGAGATTCCTTGGGACTTTGCTGTATGTCCTGTGAATGCCACACACAGAGGAAACTATGGTGCAAGGCTGGGGTCTGACAGCCTTAGTTAAAGGCCACGGACTAGGAACTCTGTACAGGTAATTGCTTGGAATAGCCAAAGCTTTCTGAGGAGCAATCCAAAACAGCTGGCAGAGCTACTTCCTCTCTTCTGTCCTAGCTTGAGTGACGTCATCTGCTTTCTTCTCAGTAATGCAACTCTTCACAATCGTCATTGGTACCTGAAAGTGGTATGAGCTCAGAAATCAATCAATCTATTTTCCTTGAACAGACTCTGGTCTCTCTTGTATCTGATACATTCCAGGCTGTTGCTGGATTTCCTCTGGTTTCTGGTTCTGTCAGGTGTTAGCTGTACTCTCTCTGTTCTCTTTGCTTTTCTGTCCTGCAACACAAAATGAAAACAAGTGACTCAAACCCTGGCCAATCCCTCTGGCAGGTGGTGAGACCTACCACCAAGCTGCTCCTGAGCATCCTCTTAAAGGGTGCAAGTGCTTGTTAATTGTACACAGGTGCCATCTAATTTCCACTGTAGATGTTGAAAGGTGAGGATAGGTGAACAGAAGAGGGCTGGGGAAGGAGCACTGTATGCGAGATGAACTACATTGCTTAATTCCTAGCTCATTCCCTGGCATTGTTTCGGATTGCTTTAACTGATCATCTCCAAGAGAAATCTCTAGGACATATGTCCCAAGCCAGTTTGAGGTAAGCAAGCTTGTGCCACCTGGCCTTCAGGCCAGCCGCAGTAGCAGTCTTTCTTGAGCAAGTGAGATGTAACCTTAGGATCTATGGTAAAGGAGCGAGATCCTTTTTGATCACTGATGCTCTTCCCGAGATGAACCCCTTGAAGGTAAGATTTCATACACCACAACTTATTTTCCCAGATAAGACTTAGT